>VOCP01073047.1:0-18362 GCA_007922195.1 Podocnemis expansa
GGTCATCACAGCTCTAGGCCATAAACCAGTGAGAGCTGTTCTATTAGGTTAATAAAAGAGGCTGAAAAAAAGAAGTCCAACATGTGGCATCCTGAGTTTGGGCCCTGATTTTTATGGCAACAGTGCCACCGTTAAAGTAGAATGATTGCCCTTAATGTAGATTGTGAAAGCAGAATCCAGCCACAGAAGAAAACCCTGTGTGAACATTTTTGTGGTGAAATCTCTCTTATCACACCTCCAAACTTCAGTGGCTTTTTCTATACTTCTTGAAATCGTAGTAATGCTGCTGGTTTGAGTAACTTGAGAAAACCAGAGAATAAACCACCCAGCCCAACTAAAGGTAGATAGTGAGGCAGAGGGAGAAGGACAAAGTAAGAGACAAGGAAGTGATTTTAATAAGAAATATGTGTCCAAACTATCACTCATTCCAATTTTACCAGGTAAATTCTTTGATATTTCTGACTATACTAACCATTTCAAATCAATGTACTGGTGTTAATATTATTAGAGAAATAGGCAACTCACCAACGTCCTATGCACCAGAGGGAAACCTGCTTAATGTCACCTCAAAATGTATATGAACATCACATCTGACGCTTGCAGGACTGAACAGGGATTAATATTATTTTACCTGTGGACTCCCTGAGGACTCTTGATTTGGCTGGGAATCCAGGAAAATTCCCTGGGCTCCATGCATGATCTTAATGGACAAAAAACCTTAGAGAATTTCATCTTAAGACCATCTCCTGGGGGTGAAAAAATGATTCACTAATTAGAGAGGCTCAGAGAGTTAGAGCAAAGTGAGTCTTGCAGACTTTAAAGTGTGGTCTTGCATTGCAAAACCCCAGGTAGAAAAAGAGTCAAGTGTTAGGTGTACTCCTTTATCTCTGAGCATTTCTGTGCTGGTGACCATTGCCATGAAATCTGAGCATCTGTTGCTACTCAAGGCTGAGGAGCCCTGTCCTGAAACACTTAGGGTACGTCCATACAGGCTTCTTATTTTGAAACCACAGTGGTTGTTTCGAAATAAGAAGCAGAATGTCCATACAACACACCTTTATTTTGAAACAATGGGACCCACTGTTTCGAAATAACAGCCATTATTTTGAAACCGTTAAACCTTGCATCTAATCAAAATAGCCGCTATTTTGAAATCGTTGTTTCGAAACAATGGCATTCGGACACTTTGTTTCAAAACAACATGTCCAAACGGCCTTGTTTCAAAATAACTATTTTGAAACAATGGCTATTTCAAAAGCAGGCTTTCGAATTAACTTATTTTGAAATAAGGAATTTATTTTGAAATAACTCATTTTGAAATCGGTTGTTTTGAAATATTGATGTATATGTGGACATAGCATTAGAGTATGTGATGTTCATGGACTGGCTCTAGTGCATCCTTGCTTCAAATGTAGGCTTTCCACTCAAACTAACAATGGATCCCACCTGGTAACCTCTCTCTGGCAGAGGACAATTCGGATTGTAACAGGTTAATCATGATCCCCTCTTGGTGCAATATCCTGTCTCCTTCAGTGCTCAGCACCTGCCCTGAAGCCTGTGGACTGATGGTGTTTGTCTCTTTATCACATCTTGAGTAATTGCACAGGCCATCATTGTGGCAGGGAGGATGCAGGAGATGAGTTTGTTACCCACACACTGTGACACCCTATCTTTACCCAAAGCCATAGTGTTCAAGGCATAATTTGATAAAGGCACCTCCTCCCTTTCCAAGTACTTAGGCCTCTGGGGGAAAGGCAGCTCCCCTTCCCAATTTACACTATAGGGTTCAGGGTGGCTTCAAGGTCAGGCAATGGGATCGCAGATGTAAAATATCTATTTAAAGTACTTACCATTTCCCAGTCTATAGGTATCCAGGTGTAATTCTCTGTGGCTCTGCGTAATCTTTTAACAGTGAAGGAGAATTACTCAATAATATTCTTATAGTCTTGTTATATGATGAATGAAAGAGGTTTTATCCAGGCTAAAAATTTAGACTGCTTGCATTCAATTTTTGAAATATATGGCATCCATTTTCATTTTTTTTGTGATTTTCCCTCTGTCAGCTGTTCAGGGCTGATAGTGGCTACCAAATGTTGATAGTAGAGGCTACTGTTCTCTGTCCAACAGTGACTGGAACTCCCACTGTTATAAGTGTTTTAGAAGCCTAAAATTACTGAACTTACGCAATGTTGCAGATTAAATAGGCCTTTGTGTACACGCAATATACAAATGTAGACTGCCCACCCCTGCACTGTGATCTGGATACTGCATACCTCGGCCCCAAAACTTTCCATTCCTCACCCAGAGAATTTGGCAAGAATCCTGCACCATATTCTGCACTTCCAGCCTCGCTGAGCCATCTGCTAATATCTAAAATCCAGTCCTGTGGAAATTTAATTTGGCCGATAGCTTTGAAACAGTCCTTGTCTTATTTTCATTGGCTTCTCAACATTCATCTATCACGTTTAAAGTATGGCTGTGGAAAATCCTATATTTTTTACCCCGGAGGGGGGGAGTTTCCTGACCTTTCATAATTGTTGTTCATCAAGATGTGTGACTCTTGTCCATTCTAATGCATAAGGAGGCTTTGAAGTGAGTGCCCTGATTTCTGAAAGCTTTGTTGAAAGAGTGATGGCTGTCACAAAAGCCACCTTACAGAGCAAGTGAAGAAGAGAGTGGCCATCAAGGGTGCAAATGAGAACTCATAAGTCTTGATAGGAAAAGAGTGAGATCCTAAGTTAGAACTGACAGGCACACATGCTGTCTTTACAGACTAAGCCAGCCTAAGCTCTAGAGAAAATAGCTGTCATTTGAACTGGTGGAAGAAGATTTGTCATTGACCACATAGCATGCCATAACCAGAGCCAAGTGAACTCTGACCAATGACATAGATTACCACTAGTATTTTACATTAATACATAGGCCATGATGAATGGTGCAAATGATTGCAGCAGCAAAACACCTTCATTTTATTACAAAACAGGAAAAGATTGCATAGAAAGGATGACAGCAGAAAGGAGTCTGGGTTCTATAGTAGACCACAAGCTAAATATGAATCAACAATGCAACACTGCTTCAACAAAAACAATTACCATTCTGGGATGTATTAACAGGAGTAATGTAAGTAAGAAAGAAGAAGTAATTTTCCCACTCTACTGCTATACTGATTAGGCTTCAGCTGGAGCACGGTATCCAATTCTGGGCACCTCCCTTCAGGAAAGATATGGTCAAACTGGAGAAAGTCCTGAGAAATGCAAGATAAATGATGAAAGGTCTGGAACACTTGACTTATGAAGGAAAATTCAAATAACTGAGCTTGTTTAGCCTGGAAAAAAGGAGACAGAAAGGTGGCATGACAATCGTTTTCATCTGCCTAAAAGGTTATTACAAGGATGAAGGAGAAAATTATTGTTCTGAACTGCTGATGATTGGACAAGAAGCAAAGAGTTTTAATTCCACTAATAGTAGTTTATGTTGGACTTTAGTAAAACATTCCTAACTGTCAGAGTGGTTAACCACTGGAATAAGTTGCCTAAGGAAGTTGCAGAATCTCCATCCTTGGAAATTTTTAAGATCAGCTTAGACAAACAGTTGTCAAGAATGCTTTAAGATGGCACTTGGTCTTGCCATGAGTGTACAGGACTGGAGTCAATGATTTCTCAGGGTCTTTTCTAGTTCTATAATTCTGTGAGTTCCATGAGTGGATGATCATACTGATCCCTTCTAACCTTAGAGTATGACAGTTAAACTGGAGAGTAGAAAGTTAGAGTTTGAATTAAAAAGGGCAAGTAATATAGCCAGGAAGGAGGTTGAGGGCCCAGGAAACCTGTTCAAAGCATTAGACTTAAGCTTGATAAATGTTTAAGTTTGCAGGAGTCATTTTTCAAAAAAATCTTTTCTCACTGAAATTGGGAAGAAATAAGTAGAAACAAGAGTAGTAAGTGTGTAGCCAAATTTTATAATTCTTTAGGAATTTGGGATAACCAATATAGATTAGATAGACCAATTTGAAGGACAAGTGTTCTTACTCCAGATTGACTACAGGTATGTTAATTAAATAGGACTTCCTCCCCAAAAACATGCAGTCAAGGAGTACTCAGACTGAGATTTTATAACAATTCTTTATTGCAAACCACATAAAGCAAGTGATGAATATGAACACAAATGAATACAATGTGGAATAAATGGTAAAGAAATACATCAATACATTTCTATAATAACTATCAACAGTATTGCTGCTAAGATTTCCTATCTTTATGATACAATTGCAAAAGTTATACTCACACTCTCAGTGAAGATAAGTTAAAGTACCTAGCTAGCAATTCTAAAACTGATCATCTAAAGTAAAACAAAGAAACCTAGCTGAAAGAATTCAGGTAAAGTGTTGCTGTAGGCCTGTGCAGTTTCCTCTTGTGTTGTTTGAATTCACTGACTTGAAATTGGAAGCTTTAAACCCTCTGCAAAGTTTGGGGCCTTAAATACCCTTTTTACACTTGGGGGGGGGTTACCTTTCACACCCTTCAAAAAATAAATTGAATTATCTCATTCTTCCTGGCCCACATATGGGTGTTTTGCAGAAATTGCTGGAGGTACGCTCAAATTATTGGTTCAGGGATCTATTGATGTCTATTTTCTAGCATATTCTTCCATTTTCCTGTTTACCAGCTTGTGAGTTTTGCAATGGGTTTGCAGAGATATTTTCCACCTGTTTATCTGCAAAGCATGAACAAAAACCCACCTTGCCAAATTCTGCATGGCCTATGCTCACCTATCACCTAGTTAGCCTTCTTCTGTTGCATAGCCAGATGCAGCCCTTGGTTTACAAAGCTTGCAGGATCTCATCCTATTGCATAGCAAACTTACTTATAGTCTTTGCAAACTGAGTCACTCCTTACAAAGATCTGCAGGATGCATGCGCTTCAGCTTATGGAAAGAACTAATACCAAGCTCCTTACTATAGAAGTGAAATGCTATAAAATCATGGTTTCTTAAACTTATATAAAGAAAGATATATTTGTATAAAATAGATGGGGAGTAATATATGCATGCAAGCCCAATATAGGTTAGAGCCAAAGGCTACAAGTGTGGTCTAGGCCTCCTGAGATAACCACCTGAATATGCAATAATTTAGGGCAGCCTTGAAAAAGGAGGTATCTGTGAGATATGGTTGCTCTTTTCAATGTAGTTGAAGGCCTGGCTATGGAGATGGTTTTGTTAGGAGGGCTTTGATTTTCTCACCTAGGGAATATTTGTCCAAGAGGACTGTGTACAAATACAAGGAATATGGGAAAGAAGCAGCAGGAACGTGAAATGCTTATAGCCAAACACAGCTGTGACATAGTTGATATTACAGAGACTTGGTGGAATAATACACATCACTGGAATATTAATATAGCATGCTTAGAAAGGACAGGAAGGGAAAAAGAGGTGGAGCTGCCTTGTTGGGGTGGAAAAAGAAGGCAGACAGGTTGAAAGTCTCTTGGTAAAAATAAAAAGAATAAAAAACATGGATGATCTCATGATAGGGGTTTGTTATGTAAACCTAACCAGGAAGAATCATTCAATGAGGCTATTTTTTTAAGCAATTAAAAAAAAAAAAGTCATTCAAAGCAAAAGGACTTGGTGGTGATAGGGAATTTCAATTCCCAGACATAATAACACAGCAAGGCACAGATTATCCAATAAGTTCTTGGAATGCATTGAAGATAACATATATTTTCGGGCAGTAGAGAAAGCTACTGGGTGATAGCCTGTTTTTGATTTTGTTTTGACAAACAGAGGAAGTGGCTGAGAATTTGACACTGGATGGTAACTTAGGTGGAAGCGATCATGAAATGATAGAGTTCATGATTCTTTAAAATATTAGGAGAGAGAAAGCCCAAACAAAAACAATGGATTTTAGGAAGTCAGACTTCAGCACACTCAGGGATTTGATGGGAAGGATACCATGGGAAGAATATATTAGAGGAAAAATGACTAAAGACAGTTGGCAGTTTTTCAAAGAAATGTTATTAAGAACACAAGAGTTAACCATTCCACTTTGTATGAAGAAAAAACAAAGTATGGCAAGCGAGCACCTTGGCTTAACCAAGAGACCTTCAATAATCTAAAAAGTAAAGAGAGAGTCCTACAAAAAATGGAAAGTAGGTCAAATTATAAAGGAGGACTATAAACAAATAACACTATTATGTGGTGGAGAAATCCAAAAGCCCAAGGCACATACAGAGATCAAACCAGGTGAAGGCATAAAGGACAGCAAAAGGACATTCTTCAAGCATATCAGAAACAAGAGGAAAACCAAAAATAGTATAGGATGCTTACTCAACAAAGAGGATAAAACAATAAATGAAAATGTGAAAATGGCAGAGGAACTAAATAATGTCTTTGTTTCAATCATCACTGATTGGTGGAGACTGGATGTCTGATGTAGAGGAGGGCAATGGGAATGAAATAGATTCAGAAGCTAAAATAGAGAAAGAACAAGTAAAAAATTACTTGGACAAGTTAGACATTTGCAAGTCACTGGGGCCTGATGATATGCACCTTGGAGTACACAAGGAGCTGATTCTGGAGATACCTGAGCCATTAGCTATTATCTTTGAAAAATCATGGAAGATGGATGAAGTTCCAGAGGCCTGGAAAAGAGCAAATGATAGTGCCTATCTACAGAAAAGGAAATAAGAGAAATCCAGGGAACTATAGACTGGGGGTGGGGGAGGAACAGATAAGGAGTTGATTTACAAACATCTAAAGAGACTAAGGTGCATAGGGCCAGTCAGCATGGATTTGTCAAAGACAAATCATGTCAGACCTAATTGATAGCTTTCTATAATGTGGTAATGAGTCTTGCGGGTATATGGGAAGTGGTAGATGTGGTATATCTCATGTTTTAGTAAGTGTGAGATATTAAGGTCAGCTGGCAGGGACAGAGTAAAAGACGGGAGGTGTATATGCCTCAGGATGTTAAAGGCTGTGTATCCTGGTGATTAACTAGGGTTACTGCAGTGAATTGAAGCACCTGAGAGCAATCAGGAGCCAGCCAGGTGCACAATAAAAGCTTCCCTGCCCCCCAAGCAGAGGGTGCACAAGCTGGGGAAGGAGCAGGAGGACAGTACTGTGCTACAGGAGGTATTGGAGAGAGTTTAAGACAGAAAAAGCGAGGCAAAAGACAGAGAGCAGAAAAGGAAGCCCAGCAGAAGGTGAGACTGGGTGAAAAACTGAAAAGGAGCAGAGGAGGGAGGAAAACAGCCCAGGAGAAAGAACTGCAGGACTGGGATTTGGTCAGCAGTACATAAACTTCATTTCTTAGGGCCTCTGGGCTGGGACCCAGAGTAGAGGGTGGGCCTGGGACCCAAACCCCCTCCCCCTCCAGCAATGACCTCAGTGGCGGGCCCTAAGAGTGGGAAACAAGGAGGACTGAGGCCCCCCTGGACCCACTAGCTGGACAGACCTTGAGATCCACCACAACAGGTCACTGCTGTTTGCCACATAAGGCATTTGATATGGTCCCACATAACATGTTTTTTACTAAACTGGGGACATACAAAGTCCATGTAGCTACTATAATATGGGTGAAAAAAAATGGTCTGATAACTGCTCCAAGAGAATAGTTATCAATAGTTGACATTCAGGCTAGAAGGACATAATGAGAAGGGTGCCTCAGGGATCAGTCCTGGGTCTGGTTTTGTTCAACATTTTTATCAGTGACGTAGATGATGCCCTACAGAGCAAATTTAGCACCAAAATGCCAGAAATCATCTCCAAAACCTTTAACAACAGCATCGTGAAAAACAGCAGAGGCATCCTGATGAAGAATCAGGAAAGTCCTGAGCTCAGATATGTCAAGCTCAAAGTTAAAATCAGAGACTCTGGTAAAAAGCAGCATGCTTTCACTTCCTCAGAGGTCAAAACCATACCAAGCCCTGAGAGAACTGTGAGTAAAACCACAGGCATTCAAATACCCAGAACATGCATTCTGTGATGTTTTGGACTACCTAGGGTCATTGGGGTTGTCATGGTGATAAATGGAAGGGTTGTTTAGGTGCTAGGAAAACCTGTCTGTCTGGGTCCCTCTCTCTCAGTTCTCTTCCAATAAAGATTCCTTAGACAGCTCTGAATATGCTGCCTCTCATTCTTGGATTATAATTTTCCCCAAAACTCCACATCTGGCAACAAGGATGGGATATGTGATGGAGTGGCTATCCTCAACAATCCTGGCAACTATGGAAAACCAGAATGTAATGCAGGAAGCAAAACTTGTATTTACTGCTTGCATGGGGGTTGGGTTGTAACTCTGAAAGCTGATCTGTTTGTCTGAGTGCTAGCTGGCTATTCTGAAAGCTGATCTGCCTGCTGTTAAGTACAAGTTAAGAGACAAACAATAACCACAAGATCACATCATGGCTTTACTTACTGCAGTCCTCCAACCATTTGACAATTCATCAGATTTGTGGGAAACATACCCAGCCCGATTTCAAAATTTTGTAATAGCAAATGATATAACTAATGAGAAGAAGGTACCAGTTTTTCTTACAGTCATTGGAGTAAAGACTTACAGTTTGCTATGTGATTTGCTTTATCCAGAGAAGACAGAGCAGAAAACTTATGGGGACCTAGTAGAAGTTCTGGGAGCACATTTTTCCCTGAAGCAACTGGTAATTGCAGATAAGTATAGGTTCTACCAAAGGAACCAAGGTGAAGGTGAATTAGTTGTACAGTTTGTAAAAAACAAACAAACAAGGAGTCATGTGGCACTTTAAGACTAACAGATTTATTTTTTGCATTTATCCATTTGGAAATTGACAAGATGCAAGGTACTAAATACAGCCATTTGAAGTGGAAATCCATCAATGTACAGTTTGTAGCAGCTCTGTGGAAGCTGGCAGCACACTGACTTCACGAACATGTTAGACAAAATGCTGCTTGACAGGCTGGTGTGTGGCCTGCACAGTGAATCAACAAGGAAACACCTATTGCCCGAAGGTGAACTCACCTTGAAAAAGTCTATTGAGATTGCAGTCTCCATGGAACACATCACCCACGACATGCAACAGATTGGGGCCACTGTGCATAAAGTATCCCCACAACCTACCCACAGGGCACCGGGAAGACAGGAATGTTACCGGTGTGGGAAGCAGGGTCACCTTGCATCAGAGTGCAGGTGTAAGGAACTACTGTATCGACAGTGTGGTAAGAGAGGGCATACTGAATGTGCCTGCAAACAAAGGAAGGATGAGCCAAACAAAAGAGGAAGACCTGAGAAAAATGGACCATTGATTCAGTGGACAAAGAGGGAAATTCTGCATGCAGTAGAGCAGAATACAGGTGATCATAGTGACACCCAATTGGAAGATGAAGATTCCCTCCATGTTTTGTCTATAACAGCTGGCCCATGTAAATTCTGGGTGACACCTGTGTTGGAAGGCAAACTTGTACACATGGAATTGGACACTAGTTTCTAACATTGTATATGAGAAGGAATTTAGACATCTGCCTCTTAAGGTGACAGTAGTTGTTTTGAAGATGTACACTGGGGAGACTATTCCCCTGTTGGGTACTATTGATGTGAAAGTAGAACTCAACAGACAGACCACAAAGCTACCACTGTTTGTGGTGAAGGGGAAATACCCAGCCCTAATGGGAAGATCTTGTATCAGGAAAATCCAACTGGATTGGTCACAAGTGCATCAATTGACTAAAGAAGAAATTAGTCTAGCAGCGGTACTAACAAAACACGCTGCTGTTTTTGGTGAAGACTTAGACAGCATGAAGGGAATCACTGTGAAATTAAATGTAAAGCCTGATTGCCAACCAAAACATTTGAAGGCCAGAATGGTGCCATTTGCCATCAGACCCAAGGTGGAAGAAAACTTGGAGCGGCTAGTCAAGGAGGGAGTCTAGGTGCCAGTTACTAACAGCCAGTGGGCAACACCCATTGTCCCAATAGTGAAGAAGGATGGCTCCATTTGGATTTGTGGAGATTTCAAGGTCACTGTCAACACACTGTTATGTGCAGAACAATATCCTCTTCCCCACATTAAGGACATCTTTGCAGGTTTGGCTGGAGGACAAAAATTTAGCAAGATTCATTTGAGTTAAATGTACTTACAGATGCATGTTGAAGAAGAATCACAAGAGTTGTTGACAATCATAACACATAAGGGGCTGTACAGATACTGTTGTTTACCTTTCAGAATTACTTCAGACCCAGCTTTGTTCCAAAGGGCAATGGACCAGATTTTGAGTGGCTTATCAGGAGTACAGTGCTATCTGGACGACATCCGGATCACTGGCACAAATGAGGACGAACACCTTATGAACTTGGAAGTTATTCTGCAAAGACTGGAAGGCTGTGTTCACACACAGGCATTATTTCGATACAAGTTGTGTCGAAATAACTTGTATCGAAATAATGCCTTATTTAGAAATTACTTAATTCGAATTTACAGTTTGTTAATTCGAATTAAGGAAAAAAGCTCAAAGCGAAATAGCAGTTTCAGGCAACAGTTATTTCAAAACAAGTCACAGTTGTTTCGAAACAACATGTTCGGACGGCATTATTTCTAAACAATCATTTCAAAACAACATTGTTTCGTCCCCACATGGGGTTTAAGTTGTTTTGAAACAACGCCGTTGTTTCTAAACAATGGGTGCTGTTGTTTCGAAACAACCGTGCGTTGTGTGAACAGGGTATTTCTTATTTCAAAACAACCTCTGTTGTTTCAAAATAAGAGTGCTGTGTGAACACAGCCAAAGAGTATGATCTTCATGTTCACAGAGACAAATGTAAATTTTTCTAGCCCTCAGTTGACTATTTAGGACATATAATTGATGCTGATTTTCTCCTGAATTCTCTGGCCAAGGTTAAGGCTATCATGGATGCTACATTACCTCAGAACATAAGCCAATTTTGCTGTTTTTTAGGGTTATTGAACTATTATGGCAAGTTTATTCCATAGTTAGCAATACTCCTGAAACCCCTACATGAGCTTCTTAGGCTGAAAAAGGCCTGGAACTGGACTGAAGCCTGTGATGTTGCATTTAACAAAGGTAAACACTCACTGGTAAACTCTAGGGTTCTGACACATTTTGATCCATCTGTACCCCTACAGTTGGCTTGTGATGCCTCCCCTTATGGAGTTGGGGCTGTATTGTCACATATTATGCCTTCTGGAGAAGTGAGACCTATCGCTTTTGCTTCATGCTCCCTGACCAAGGCAGAGACTAACTATGCCCAAATTGAACACGAAGTCCAGGGCATTATTTTTGGCATTCGAAAATTGCACCAATACCTGTGGGGAAAGAAGTTCACACTTCTCACTGACCATCGACCCCTGACATCAATGTTGGGGCCATACACAGGCATCCCACCTTTGGCTGCTAGTCGGATGCAACAATGGGCATTAATACTTTCTGGATACACATATGAGATCAAGTATAGGCAATCCTCTCTGCATTGCAATGCCGATAGTCTTTCAAAGCTACCCTTACCAGCATTTCAGCAAGATCAGGCTCAGGAAGGAATCTTTTACTTTGAGCAGTTGGAAAACTCACCTGTCACAGCTACTCAAGTGAAGAAAGCAACACGTGTTGACTCAGTACTCTCACAAGTTATGGATTTTGTGATGCACAGAACATTCTTACCTGATTCTCGGGTCTCAACTTACCTCCGTCCCTACATGTCTAGGAGGAGAGAGTTATCAACCAAATCTGGGTGTTTGTTGTGGGGTATCCATGTCATTATCCACCTTCATTAAGACCTCATTTGTTGTGTAGAAGAATTTCGTAGCTAAGACCTGACAGTGTTGAGACACAGATGGTTTAGTGGGTGGGGGGGGTTGTAAAAGAATGCACTCAATGATAAATTGAATGTTATTAAGAATGCTGTGACAAAGTGCAAGCCTAAGGTATTTTGACTGGTGCCTCTCTGTAACACCCTTGTTCCAAATACCAAACATCCTTGACATATAAGCATCCTGTCTTATCATACCAGTCTGAGCTGCCTCAGTCCTGACATTATCAGCAATGTTACGTGAGATTCTTACCCCTCCTGACCTTGGTCCCTTTTTTGGAATAATATTAGTTTACACTTATGTATATGCATTGTATGTTAATGTTGCTGTTAAGCTATACAAGTTTCTGTAATACATCACAGGGATGGAGACCAGCACCTAACTGCTCTCTCCCCCACTGCAGTGTGTATTTTTTGTTTTGTTTTGTCCTGTAATAAACTGTTAGCTGTTTGGTTCTGCACTCAAGCTGGGTTCAGCTGTTTTTCTTGGACAGTTGGAACAGCTCCATTCAAGTCACTGTGGCATAGTGCACATGAAAGAAATTGCCTGGACCTATTTCTGGTGGCCGGGCTTGGACAGGGCCATCAAGGAGATGGCTAGAGCTTGTACTTCATGCCAGGGCATCCAGAACACACCACAACTGGCACCACTTCACCCATGGGATTGGTCTGAAAGGCCATGGCAATGTATTCATGTTGATTTTGCTGGCCCATTTGAAGGATGTATGTTTTTAATTGCTGTGGACGCCCATTCAAAATGGCCAGAAGTCTCTGTAATGCAGTCCACTACTATGGAAACCACTATCCAGACCCTGCATGGTGATTTAGTTGTTATGGCCTTCCAGAACAGCTGGTGAGTGACAATGGACCGCAGTTCATGTCTCAGGATTTTGAAACTTTTATGAAAGCCAATGGAATATATCACATCAGGTCAGCACACTGTATCATCCTTCCAGCAATGGACTTGCTGAAAGGTTCATACAGACTATGAAGCAAGCTCTAAAATCTGCAAAGGGACGTTCAAATCTTCAGAAGCACCTGGGCAACTGCTGATGATCCTACAGAAACACTCCTCAGGCAATGACTAAGGCATCTCCAGCTTTGCTTATGATGGGACGGCAGTTGCACTCTTGCTTTCATTTGTTGAAAACACAAGACACATGGCAAGTGGTTCAATGCTAACAGCAGGACCAGATCAGCAGACATTCACCAAGAACAAAGGACCGCACCTTCACTATTGGACAGCCTGTTCTCACTCAAAACAATGCTTCAGGAGCTAAATGGGTTCCAGCAATGGTTATTGCCCAGACAGGACCTGTTTCCTACTCTGTCTGGTCGGCAGGTGGCCTGGTTTGGTGACAGCATGTAGATCAGTTGCTGCTCCATCATACCTATCTGGAAGATGCATCTCAAGTGAACGTACCTGACTTTGCCCTTACAGATGATATAACATCAGAGTGTGAAACAACTATTCATGTCTCTCCTGCTCTAGCCACCTCTTCAATGTCTTCAGCCTTCCTGGACCAACCAGACACAACATCCTCTCCAGTTCTGGCTACTTCCCCAGTACCTATAGTCACACCACCACCAATACCACCTTGTGGTGTGGGCACACCAGAAGTTTGCCATAATCGACTTTGAGACAGAATTCCTCCTAATTGGCTGGATCCATAGCTACTGGTGACCCTCTCTTCATGGGGCAGAATAATTCCCCGGGGGTTCACAGGAGATACGGCAGTCCACCCTCATTTCCTAGTTGAGTCCTTATTCTTTCGGGGTGGGGGGTGGCTTTTTCATTAGAAGAGGAGGAATATGTGGTGTTTTGGACTACCTAGGGTCATTGGAGTTATCATGGTGATAAATGGGAGGTTTGTTTAGGTGCTAGGAAAACCTGCCTGTCTGGGTCCCTCTCTCTCAGTTCTCTTCCAATCAAAATTCCTTACATAGCTCTGAATATGCTCCCTCTCATTATTGGATTATTATTTCCCCCAAAACTCCACACACTCTTGGGGTTGTGAATCAAAACAAACCAAAACAAAACAAAAAAGGAGTGAAATCTCCTGTGATGCTGAGGTATCAAAGAATTATTACAATCCATGTCCCCACCTTGATATATTTGACATGGTTCTTCAGTATTCTAAAGAGATGTGGGGAAAATATGACACTTAATTTGGAAAGCTGATAGATGAATATAGCACTTCATTTGTAAAGATAAGAGATGAATATACCTCTTCTTTGGGAAAGATGAATATAACATTTCATTTACTTCATTCGGAAAGGTGATATGAGAACATAATGTTTCATTAAGATAGCTGGTGGGTACTGTATCTCCAGGTTTCTGGAAGAAAGAACGACTGAAAATAATGTAAAAAATGCAAAAGCTCCTGATAAAAACATCCAAAAATAGTTTAGCTTTCCAGAGGGCATTTTTAATCCGCAAAGCTAATCATAGGGATGGGTATCCAACCATAAAACCATTGGTTTGGAAGGGACCTGATGAGGTCATCTACTCCAAATCCTTGCTAAAATCAACACCATTTCCACTTAATCATCTGAGCCAAGGTTCTGTCTAACGAGGCCTTAAGTGTTCCAAAGATGGAAATTCCACCACTTCCCTATGTAACCCATTCCAATTCTTCATCACCCTCCTAGTGAGAAAGTTTTTACTAATAATGAACCTCAACTGCCCCAGCTGCAGCTTGAAATCATTACTCCTTGCTTTGTCCTCTGTTACTGCCAAGAACAGCCTAGCTCTCTCCTTTGGCACACCCCTTCTAGTAGATGAGGATTGCTATCAAATCCCCACCACCCCCCAGTCTTCTTTTCTGCAGACTAATAAGCCTAGTTTCTTCAGTTTCTCCTCATAAGTCATGTGCCACAGCCCCCTAATCATTTTCGTTGCCCTCTGCTGGACTCTTTCTAATTTGTCAACATCCTTTCTGAAGTGTAGAGCTCAAAACTCAACACAGCATTCCAGATGTGGCCTCACCAGCACTGACTAGAGGGGAATAATCACATCCCTTGCTCTGCTCTCAACACTCTTATTGATGCTGCCCGAAAAGAAGAGCCCTGCATGGATACAAATACATGGATCCATATCCGACCTGCATCCGCAAGAAATGGTCAGCAGATATCCGTGTTCTATCCGTGGATGCGGATATAATGCAGATATCCATGGATATGCATGGATTTGCTGGGCTTTACCGATATGCCAATAGCCTTTTTGGTAACAAGAGCATACTGTTGACTCCTATCTAGCTTCCCATCCATGTAACACTCAGGCCTTTTTCTATAGTTGTACTAATTAGCCGATCAGTTCCCATCCTGTAGCAATACATGAGATTTTTCCATGATAAGTGCAGGGATTTTCACTTGTCCCTGTTGAACCTAGTGAGATTTTGTTTGGCTCCAAAGCTCTTATTTGTACAGTTTGACCACTGAAGTGTAGTAAAAAATTGGAAGGTATTTTGAAGGATAAACAAGCACTTGCCAAAAAGTTATGGGCCAGGGTCGTGGTAAACTTTTTTTTTTTTTTTTCAAGAAAAGGCTAAAGAGGGGATGAGGTGAAAAACACAAAAATAGAGTCCCCCTAATTGTGTGCCTGAGAACAGGGAGGTGCAAATGGACCTGAGGGGTGGTGGTTTAGAAAATTCCCCAGAAAGTTCTCTAGTCTGCTTCCTAGAGACACCCCCAAATGTAGGTTCAGATCCCCATCCTGATATGCATATAGAGTGGGTGTGAAGCTGGCAGTTGGAATTACGTAGATTTAGAGTCCAAAGGAGTAGCTGTGTTACTCTAGTTCAGTAACAAACAAACAAGGAGTCCTGTTTCACTTAAACACTAACAAAAATATTTATTGGATGAGGTCTCATGGGTGAACATGCCACTTCATCAGATGCTTTGAGGATGGGGAACCTTACTTTTTTTTTTCCCCTTAAGCAGGACGCCCTGTGTACCTGAAGACATTCTTCATGCTGTTGCACAATGAGCATTACTGTGGAATTTGGATGTGAAATGAGTGTTTGGGAAAATATATATATATTCTGCTTGAGCATGATGTGCTCAGATAAGCTGGGAGCATGAGAGGTGTCCTAGCTGCAGACTGCGTATTGCCAGTCTGATGCATGTTTAGATGGTCATCTAGAAGCTTCATCTAAAAACCAAGTTGAATGTTAGTTTAAAACTTTGTGTAATAAATCTCAATATTATGGGGACAAAGAGCACAGTTGTGAAGGGCGACACCGTGAGCAGTGTCATGCTTTGATCTCTGGTGAGGTAGATGGTCACTTGTGTTTTATGGACAGCATTAGAAAGCCTGAAAAGTCAGAAAAGTACATTTTTTACAATTTTGAGTGAATGCAAGAGATGGAGTTGCACATGGTCAATTATGTTTTTGCTATGTCCCTAAAGCCAGAAAAATTTTTGTTAAAATCTTCATTGGCAAAGAAGTTTCAGGGACATGCATTCATAGTGCATAATTCCAAAGGTTAAAATGCATACTTTGTTATTAAAGAGTTACTGAAGGACAAGATGGGAGTAGGGTTGATATCTCAGGGAAGTAAACTAATGTGTATGGTAGTTAAGACCTTAGGTATCCCTTTTATAGACTCTTTAAACTTCCTGCTCATGAAGCTAAGCAAGCTCCCACAGGCTATGGAGTTTGAAGTCTCCAGAGGGTACTTCCCACATTTCTTTAATACTTTAGAAAACCAAAATTATGAAGGGACTGTCCCCAGGTTGGAGCACTACAGTGTTGACAGCATGATGCCTCAGGAGAAAGTGAACCTTCTTTATCAGTTTCAGGACAACCAAAATGAGATGTTTGACTTGCAGAAAGAGCTTGTGTATTTCTGCCAGCAGGATGTCAAAATTCTGAGACGGGGCTGTATGCTGTACAGAGATAAGACAAGAAATATGATGGCTTAGTCAGATACTGTAGAGAGAGGTTCTAGTAAATTCATGGAAGTGAAATTATGTATAGATCCTTTCCAATAAGTAACTGTGGTATCCACCTGCATGATGATATACAGACTTATGGCGTTAGAGTCTAACAAGGTAGCAATTGTCCCTCCTGACACTGTCACAGAAATATTCAACCCTCTCTGTTCAGTGGCTGTTGTATGCCACTCACAAAGAAAATATAGAGATAAGCCATGAATTATGAGTTAGAGAGTTAAAGGAAAGCCCCTATTTTCTAGAGAGTTATGCCATTGTTGACAGGATGTTCACAGCCTTTGAGTTTAACAGTTGTTCTTTTCATCGCTGCATCATTTGTTACCATGAAAAAGTGGTAAACCCTATGATGGGGGTGACTTTTGGCTGTCTTTATTACAAGATGCCGGTCAAGACTGGCTTTCTGAAAAGTGAAGGGTATGCATTTAGGACTGTTTGGAGACATGAGTGGGAAGGAATGATTGAAATGGACACGGAGCTTGAGGATTTTGTAAAGAAAGGCCAATTTCCACAGCCTCTGGTCAAGAGGGATGTTCTTTTTGGAGGTAGGACTAATGCAGCCTATCTATATTACAAACCTAGCACTGGTAAAGAAATCCACTATTATGACTTTACCAGCCTGTATCCTTTTGTAATCAAAACAAAAGAATACCCTATAGAGAATCCCAATATCACAGGTGACAAATCTGGACCTCTCACAACCTATTTTAGCATTGCAGAAGTTAAAGTGTACCCCCTCCAATGTCTCTTTTCCCCATTGTTACCTGTCAGAGTGGGTGGCAAACTCATGTTCCTGCCATGTGCTTTTTAATGTTAATCAAAACATGTGTTTTGCCAGGGAAAAAAGTGTCACACAATTAGCCTAAAGGCCAAGTACATGGTTCTGTTCAAAGAACCCAGGGATAAATTACAAATCACATTACTTGCCCAGCAAATGTAACCAGGCAAGGCACAATTCATTCTAGAAGCCTTTGAGGAAAACCTTATGGCTACCTGGTGATGGATTTGAATGCTTCCATGCCAGAGGTTTATAGAGTGAGAACCAGTCTTTCCATGTTGGTATCCATAGTAGTGCCACTGACTTGACAGTATAACTTATCCTAAAATCAGAAATGGTTGTAGGTGAGTATAAAGCCACAAAGTTCAGCCACTAGGTATGCTGTGGCATCATCTGGGATGGGGGTTCTTCTAATAGCTTGTAATCCATCCTTATGTGGGATGTTGGTATAAAAAGCTTCTACATCGGTAGTAGCCAGAATGGTGTTTTCTGGAAGCACACCAATGGATTGGATTTTTCTCAGAAAGCCTGTGATGTCTTGAAGATAGTTAGATGCTATGGGTACCTACATGGCCCCACAATATGCCAATATTTTTATGGCCGAGTTAGAAGACCATTTCCTCGAGTCTTATGCCAAAACATCTCTTCTCTACGTACACTACACTGATGACATCATTATCATCTGGACCCATGGTAGGGATTACCTTGATGATTTCCACAGAGATTTCAAAAATTTCCACTCCACTATTAAACTTAGCCTGGAGCACTCCACACAGGAGATCCACTTTCTGGACACTGTAGTACAAATTAGGGATGGACACATTAGCACCACCCTATACA
>VOCP01073074.1:0-20215 GCA_007922195.1 Podocnemis expansa
GCCAGGTCTGCAACTGTAGTGCTGAAGTTTGTGTGCCCAGTGCTGTGATGGGCAGGTCTCATATCTGAGTAGGTGGGCCCTGCCCCACACCCCTGCCTATACCTCTGCTTTGAAATCATTTATATCATGTCATTATTTCTTCACCACAATGAAAGTAGAATCATGGGGAGGATGGAACTAGGCTGTTTTCTATGAGAGTAGATGGAAGAACTAGAAGGAATAGTTACAACTAACATTGGGAGAAGTCAAGGTTGGATATTAGGAAAATCTTTTCACTAGGAGTGTAGTGAAGCACTTTAGTGGGTTATCTAGAGAGATGATGGAATCTCCATTCTTAGAGGTTTAAAGTCCTGATTAGAGGAAGCCCTGGCTGAGATGACTTTATGGGGGGTATGGGTAGGTTCTGCTTTGAGGAGATCTGGACTAGATGCTCTCTCGGGGTTCTTTCTAATGGCAGTCTTCTATCATTATATGATACACAGTGCAAAATTGGGGAGCCCAACTCCTATCTGAGCATCCTACAGTTTACACAATTCACATCTTCATGGGAGGAGTTTCTGAATCTTACAAATGATAGGGAAACTGGAGTGAAATCCCCCCCACCCCCAAGCAGAGAAATAGTTCAGCGCTCTGTATTTGTGCAATTGTTAACCCACTCCTGCTTGATAACTTCACCTTCATACATTGGAGAAAATGATTTACTTATTTTTCACGGTAACATCTGTGAAAGGGTCTCCTGTATCCAGGAGCATCACTGCCCTGGGGAAATGCCTTCCGCCACCAGCCTGGCTCCAGATCCCCGGCCGGGGACTGGTCTGGAAGAGGCAGACCATGATACTGGCGGCCCAGCCTTGGACAGGGCCGGGAGCAGCAGGCGCCACTGCCGGCGGCCCAGCCCCGGATCTCTGGCTGAAGACTGGGCCGGGAGAGGCAGAGGACATGTGGGGAACTTGGGGAAAAATTCTGTGTGTCAGGAGCCAGCGATGCCCCTGCCTGTATATCCAGTAATTTTCAGAAACAGATGACAATTGTGTTATGACTGTTTTTTTTTCTACTAACGCTGAAAACTAGTCTTCATTTTCAGGTGCCCCGGTTGCAGGGAGGAGTGATGGAGTCAGGAAGAGATGTCAAAAACCCCAGAAACTCTCCGCCTCTCCTGCAAAGTCACCAGGCTACCTTTGTTGATTAAGGCAGTGGTTCCCAAGCAGTGTGCTGGAGCACACTGGTGTGCCACGGCAACACTCAAAGTGTGCTGCGGACATCCCCTAGAGCTTTAGTTAAAGGTCTCTCCCTGCTCAGCCCAGCCATGTGGGCTGTGCAGGGCTGGGAAAAGGCAGGGGTTAAAGTAAGGGGGAAGGCACTGGAATACAGTTCTGCGGACCCCTATTTTTAGGCAGGCAGCATTCTGGCTCCCTAAAAATAAAGGAAGGCACCAGAACATGGAGTACCAGGGGTCCCCCTAAAAATAGCAGGAGCAGCCTGAACGCAGCGTTCCAGTGGCTCCATCTTAGGCCTAGCCAGCAGAGAGCTGGGGGAGACCGGGAGTGTGTGAATCTCCCCCTGCAGGGCAGAGCAGCTTGTGTCAGGCAGCCTGCAAACAGCCCAGGTAAGGGCTTTTGGGGAGAGGGCTGCTGGGGTTTCTGTGGGGGCAAGTGTGTGTGTGTGTGTATAGCAGAGGTGGATGGGAGTGGATGTGTAGCAGAGGGTGTGTAGCTGGGGTTGTGGGGTGGCTGTTTGGTTGGGGGGGTGTAGCTGTGGGGTGGGGCTGGCTGTGTGTGTGGGGGGGGTTAGCTGTGGGTTGGAGTCCTAGTTCTGGCCCCTGCAGTGATGGGAGGGTACATCACAGGCAGCAGGGGGCTGGGGGAAAGAAGGATGGGACCCACTGGGGTGGGAGGGAGCAGCAGTGAGATGAGGGTTTGCCCTGGATGGCAGGGAGCCTCTATAGAGCAGCTGAAAGTGGGTGTTGTACCATGACTAGTACCTCTGCTTAATATACAGAAGGTCCTGGGTGCAAGCCCTGGGGGTTTGGACTTGATGATCTCAGGAGGTCCCTTCCAGCCCTATGGTTTGGTTCTGTTCTGTTCTATTCTATTCATGATTCCATGCCCTACCTCCCACTCCCCAGGTTCCCTCCTGCCCCCCCCCCCAGCCTCTCTTGTTCTCCCTTCCTCTCTCCTCTCTTGCCACCCTTGTGCTGTTCCCCACATGGCTGCACTTGTCCTCTTTTCCACCCCTGCCCTGCTCTGCTCCCCACACTCACTCCTGCCATGGTACCCAACTCCTGACCTCCCATGTTTTGCCACCCCTGCTCTGCTACCCCTACTACACTACATAGGAGCATTTCTGAAACACTGTTCCATGGTTCATGAATATTCATAAATAATTTAAGTTAATTTGAATATTCATACGTTTTTCTGTGCCTGGAAAAATTTGAAGGTATCAAGGTGTGCCACAGCAGAGAAAAGGTTGGGAACCACTGGATTATGGTATGCATTGGGTCCGTCAGGCTCTGGGGAAGGAACTGGAGTGGGTGGCTAGGGTTAGCTCTAGGAAGGGATCCAGCCAATGGCAGTCTAAAGCTGTGGAAAGCTTTTCACTGTCTCCAGAGACAGTTCGGTCAAAGTGATGTATTTGCCAGTGAACAGTTTAAAAACCAAGGGCAACTCCGTCTAATACTGTGCCACTGAAACACAGGGAGAGGAGGCCGGTCTCAGCTCAAACACAAACCTCCCCCTGCAGACACGAGGGAAAAAATGTTCTGGTGCAGGCGCTCATCTTGCATAATCATAGAAACAGACACAAGATCTCCCCTCATCCACACCACCTACAGCCATGAGAGAGAGAGAGAGAGAGAGCAGCAGCAGCGCAGCGCAGCGCAGAGAGAAGATACCTAGGGTTATTTCATGTAAGGAGCAGACTGAAGGAGCAAGTGCATCCCGACCTGGCCCAGTGGAGGCTTCCAGTGACTGCCAGTGCCTCTTTGCTCAAATATATCTGCTATTACTGAGAACAGCTTAGCTCCAACCCTCGCCTTGCAACTTCCTTTAGGCAGTTGAAGATAGCAATCAAATACCCACCCTCCCACTGTTCCCTTCTGCAGACGAAACAAATCTAGGTCCCTCAAACTCCTCTCATGAAGTCCAGTGTTCCAGCCCTCTTGGGTCCTTCCCTATATGTTCTGAACCTACCGGGAAATATGTCTTCCTGGTCACTGCAGTTTCAGTGGAGCTGGCCCTGCCTGAGAAGGAGAAGGGATCCAGCCCTAAAACTCAAATCCGGAGCCTGTGGGTGTCACAGCCCCAATGAGCCCTAAGAATTTACAGCTCGTGAGCCAGAGTTACAACACTGGGGCTCTCTCTCTCTTAGGGTATTTTTATTTCCCTCTGGATCAGCTATATTTCTTTTTAAACTTATATTCCAAAGCAAAGAAATAATTGGCTTCATTATGCAGCAAAAGTCAGCCGGGATCTAAAAAAATTCCATTACCAAGTAATACGAATACACACAGGTGTAGAATTCAAGTCTATATAATTGTGTCCTTACCGAGAATCTAGTAGTAATACTACTAGAGATTGTGTTGCGGATGGTTGTGATCCCAGCACCTACAGACTCTGCTGCCCGACAGGATACCACGAGTCTACAAAGACTGACTACGAGAATTTTCTGTCATATCCTATGAGTCCACAATCCAGGCTTCAATGGCAGGCACAGGAGGTGTGAGAACGGGAACCGGAATGCGACTGTAAATGCTAATAAAAATCCCTATCTTTAATAATAATATCCCTTCAGAGCTGCCTGCAGGCTCACCCAAAGAAAGACTCCTCGACACATCCCACATCACCACCTCAGGGAATATCAGTGTCCAGTGACTGGTGGAGCCCAAGTCGCCACACGACTTTCACATGGGCACTGGCTCCAGGGACCATCTCCGCATGCCAGAGAACTCCGTATCAATCAGATCCTAAACACATAACTGGGAAATTGGGCTCATAAGAGGGAGGTGTTGTTGTTGTTAACACACAAAATTATGATCCCACAACACTGATATACACATACGCACAGGGAGGGACTATGTGTCACCTTTCTGAGCCCTGGCGCAACAGTTAGCGCATTAAAGGAAGGTGTTTGAGTCCTTATAAGAAGAGGTATATGCAAATAGGAGTGAGAGTTTCCTGTTTAAATCTGAGCCTCTTCGTATGAGGCAGCCAGAGACAATCCTCAGCCTCCTAGCTCTGTGCGGTTATCGCTGCCAGCCAACCCCATCGAAAACTTTTCCCGTCCAACACCAGGCAAAATGAGACTTTGGGTTGCAATTGTGCTCATGGCAGCAACTTTAGAAGGTATTTTGTTCCCCTGATTAAATGGCACAAGAAGAAGAGTATAAAATGCTGCTTTTAAACAATATTTTTTTATTATGCCTTTAATAGCAGGTGTCCTGTCCCAGGACCTGATAGAGTCCGGAGGGGATGTGAAGAAGCCCGGCGACTCTCTCCGCCTCTCCTGCAAAGCCTCCGGATTTACTTTCAGCAGCTACTACATGCAGTGGGTCTGGCAGGCTCCAGGAAAAGGTCTGGAGTGGGTGGCTCAGATTGACACGGGAGGATCAAGCCAGTGGTATTCCCCGGCTGTCCAAGGGCGATTCACCATCTCCAGGGACAATTCCAACAACCTGCTGTATCTGCAAATGACCGGCCTGAAAGCCGAAGACACTGCCCGGTATTACTGTGCGAGAGACACAGCGAGAGCGAAGCAATTGATGCTTATACAAAAAGCAGGGCAGCGAAACTTCTCGTGTTGGCCGCAGAGTGGCAGCCCTGACACAAGGAAAACGGTCCACTCATGGGCATAAAAGGGCGGAAGGCAGGCAGGATGGAAAATTCCGACATCACAGATTAACTCTTTAATGTTTTCAAAAGTATTTCTTGATTCCTTGCATGTGAAGTCCTGACCACCTTGTGCAAACTGCTCTTCTCATTGAAACCCAACGGGCGATCTCAAAAAAGTAAAGCAAAAATTTACCATCATACAATTCTGCAGAAGATCAAGGTGTGGCGGAAGCTCAGGAAGTATCTAGATTCTAGTCCAACGCCCTGCTCAAAACAGGACCAAACACAACTAAACCATCCCAGCCAAAGCTTTGACAAGTCAGCCCTTAGAAACTTCTAAGGATGCAGACTCTATAACCCATTCCATTGCTTCATCCTCCTCCTAGGGAAAGAGGCTTTCCTAATATCACTTAAGAGCTTCCTCACAGCGACTTGAGATCATTGCTCCTTTTTAGGTCATCTGCCACCGCTGCAAACGGACTAGATTCACTCTTAGTGGAATCATCAGGCTGTTAAAGGCTGCTGTTAAATATCCCCTCACTCTCTCTTCTGCAGACTAAACAAGCCCAGTTTCCTCAACCTTGTCTCATAAGTAGAGCCCTGCAAATATGCGGATATCCACATCATATCCGCATCGGCAGATACAACACAGATATCCGTGGACAATTTCCTGTGGATGCAGATTGGATACAGGTCCACATATTTTTTATGGTCACAGAGCTAGAGCCCTGCAAATATGTGGATATCCTCAGATATTCACATTCTATCTGCCTACATGGATACAACACAGATATCTGCGGACCATTTTTTGCAGATAAAGACCAACTATGGATCCACCTATTTGTATCCATGCAGGGTTCTACTCAGAAGTCATGTGCTCCATGTGGCTAAAATTGATAGGAAATATGTGTTTATGGTCACTTCACATTTCAAAGGAGCCAGTTACTTCTGGGAAGGAGAATGGACAGAGGATTTAGTTCTAACTCATTCCCAGCACCTGTGGGTTTCATAGTCCTATGGAACCCCCCGCTTTCACCCCTCCCCAATCACATCCCCAGTGTTCATAGGCTGGAACTCCAGAGCTGAGATTCACTTTCTTATGGATATTTACTTCTAGGTCAGCCATAGAGTTAAAGGCCTAGAACAAAAACAGCAGGAGAACAAGGAAGAGGAAGCTTATAGGGAGAGTAGGTAGAAAAGGTGAAAACATAGAGCAGGGTAAAACCAACAGTGCTATAACAAAGCAACTACTTGCTACATTTGCAAATGAGCAACCATGAGATCCAAGCACACTAGCTCTGTATTATTCTGCCAGATAGGGACACCAGAGTGATCAAAGCTGCTACAGAGTGGAAAGATATTTCTGCTGCTCTTGGATATTAACTGGTTCAAAATCTTCCCAGTTCTCTAAAACATTATTTTTGAGAATCAGTTAAAAGAGAATGATTTTATTTACATGAGTGTTTTAAACAGAACTACAGGCATTAGGTCTTTTAATTTCCATCCGTCGTGGAACTAAGTGTTTGCTGAATGCTTAACTCCCTTAGATTCCCTTGAAAGTAGCAGCATCAGTGAAGAGTCAGAAGCTTGAAAGTAGCACTTACAAACTACATTAAAAAAAAAACAAAACAAAAAAACCACAATGCAATTGTGACAGGTTGCTACACATATCCAATGTGGTGTGTCTCTGTGATCCCCAATCTCCACTCCTGAACCCAAATTACACTGCCTAGCAAGGTGACCACTCACTCCTGAGTTAGTCCACTCTAATCTCCTGCATGTAGCCAGTCCCAGGCAGTGAACATGCTTTCCACAGTCACATAGGAGATGGTCCTCCAGTGAGTAGCCCCCAGCTCTGGGTACCACCAGGGGAGCCTCTGTCTTGCAGAGGCTAGGGCTCAGCCCAAATGCCATAGACTCACGTCTGTCCATCTAACTCTGGAAGGCAATGTTGACACGCAGGGAGTTAAATTGATTTAGCTTGAAGCGATTCAAACTAAATCAATATAACAACCATTACACTAATTTAAATTAAATTGATTTAACAGGTCCCCACAAAGATAAACAAATTGAACTAACATGTCCAGGGAAGGACTTGCTAGTTCAATTTAGGAGAGGGGAACCCTGGGAGGTGTGGCAACATGGCCCCCTGGCAGGGACATGTTGCCACCCAATCCCCTGCCTGGCTCTCACTTGGGGAGCCAGGCAGGGGAAAAAAGTCCCCACCCCACCCCACCCCTGCTGGCCTGGAGGTGGTGGAGCAGTAATCACCTTGTGCCCTGCATACCCCACAGCTGGCCTGGCAACAGTGGGGGACAGAAGCCAGCGCACCCCACTCCCCAGCAGCTGGCCAGGTGGGTTAGGGAAGCCAGGAAGCTGGTATGTCCAGCTTCCCCACAGCTGCCGGTCAGTGGGATCAGAAAACCCAGGCATCCAGCTTCCCCACGGCTGGCCAGGCAGCAGGGGCACAGAGCCCATGTGGAGGGCTTCCCCCCCGCCTCCCAGCCAGCTGCAGTGAAGCTGGGCATGTGGGCTTCTCTGCCCCTGCCACCCAGCCAGCTGCAAGGAAGAGATCCCTGTTCCTGCTGCCCAGCATCTGCAGGAAATTTGGGTGGGCAGGCTCCCTGCTCCAGCCAACTGGCAGCTGCTGGGAAGCTGGGAGTGCCAGCTTCCCGGCTTCCCTGCCCCCGCCACCGGGCCAGCTGTGTGGAAGCCGGGCAAGCCAGTTTCCGTGCCTCTGCCACTCTACCAGCAACGGGGGATGCGGGGGACCCCTGGCTCCATTCCCTAGCCCTGTGTGCCCCCTTCTCCCTGGCCAGAGTCCTGATTCCCTCCCTGGCCAGTGTCCTGAAGGGGCAGGTCTTCCTTCCAGGGTGCCATGACCCCTGGTAGGAAGGTCAAAGCCATTGAAGTGGAACAATGCTGTTTCTAAACAAGGCATCTGAATGGCCTTGTTTAGAAACAAACATTTTGCTTCAATGGCTGTTTTGATTATCTACTAGGTTTTACTGTTTCAGTTCAAGTTTTGTTGTTTCAGTATGACAGAGCTCATCCTAGCAAAACAACAAAATGTCATGTGGACCTAATTTGTTTTAATGCGAAACAACCAGTGTTGTTTCACTTTAAAACCTACTTGTGGACATATCCAAATAGATTGCTCTCAGCTTTCCACATTCACACTCTCTAAAATCCACACAGTTTGAGATAAAATAAATTCTAGGTTATTGATCAGAATATGATTTTAAGTGAGAATCTAGCAAAAAATAAAAAATCATAGTATAAATGAGTCAGAAGTCACCATGAGAAAATATAAGAAAACATTCATACCAAACTAATAACTCTAGTGGCTGGCACCTCTGCTTAACATGCAGAAGGTCCTGGGTTTAATTCCCAGGGGGTTGGACTCGATGATCTCATGAGGTCCCATCCAGCCCTATGATTTGATTTGATATTACATATATGCTCATTTCACTCCTCAGGTCCAGCTGTGATGGTTTACAGCTGTTCTCTGTCTCTTTCAAGGCAGGGTCCAACTCTTATTATAGATGTTTCAGGATGGAGTTTTCCAGGCAAAAAGCTCCGAGACCTTCAAAGTGTTTCTCCATTGACCCCTCCCTTTTTGTGCTACCCTGTGATTCTCTTTATTTTCTATCTTAGCCAGGGAGGGCATTTGTATTCCGTTTGTCAAGTAATTCTCCAGACTCTGTGCCAGAGATAGTCCTGTGGGTCTGTGCTATGCAACGTGATTCACCTCGGTTCACATACATGTTGCTTCAAGAAAGATGATACCATATTAATCCTGTAGAATAGATTATGAGTGTTCATAATGGAACCTTTGATGGCCTAATTGGCATAAAATCACACTATCACAATGCATAAGTGAACAGGAAAAAGCACATAGATCATAGCCCAGGGGTGTACAGAATGTTCCCTGTAATCTGCACAGATAGGTGATGGCACAGCTGCTGCTCTCACCCACAGAGGTAATAGTGACCCCTGTGCAAGCCTGGTAGCCGCAGGCCCTGGACACATTCTTGTCACTCCCATGCCTTCATGCTGGGGCTGGGAAATTTTTAAATCTCCCGCCCTGAGGCTCAGGGCAGGAGCTGATAGTGGTCACCTACTGGCTGGCCAGGTAAGGGGGAAGAGGTTAAGGGGTGGAGCGGGGAGGTTATGGAGGAAAGAAGGGGCTAGACTTGGGCAAGGAGAAGCAGGGATGCACCAGGGAAAGCTGTAGAGGGGAGGTTAGAGGTAGGGGGAGGAGGTCAGGTCGGGCAGAGGCAGAAAAGGGGAACCTCACCACAGAGAAACTGATGGGGGGGTATTACAATGGCTGTGTTCACACACAGGGGGTTATTTCGATATGGTTGTTTCAAAACAACTTGTATCGAAATAACACCTTATTTCAAAATAACAATTTGAATTAACAGTTTGTTAATTCGAATTAAGGAAAAAAGCTCAAAGCGAAATAGCAGGTTCAGGCAACAGTTATTTTGAAACAAGTCACCGTTGTTTCAAAACAACATGTTCGCACGGCATTGTTTCGAAACAATTGTTTCAAAACAATGTTGTTTCGTCCCTGCATGGGGTTTAACTTGTTTCAAAACAACCATGCGTCATGTGAACAGGGTATTTCTTATTTCGAAACAACCTCTGTTGTTTTGAAATAAGAGTGCTGTGTGAACACAGCCAATGAGGAAAGAAGGGGTTGGGAAAGTGGAATTAAAGGACCATGCTGCAGGGACGCTGCCAGCAGGGGGAGTTGTTATAGGGAGGAAAGAAGGGGTGGGCAGAGGTGGACTTGAAGGACCATGCTGTTGGGAGCAGTGGAAGGGGGAGTGGTGTGTACAGTTTCCCTCATTCCTAGAGTAGTGTGATAAAGTAGCAGCTTGTTAACCTGAAGTTTATAGATTCAAACCCTGTGGTGGCTTGTTTAATTATTTGCCTGTAGCTCCCTACAAAAGGGCTAAGGGGGGGAGGGGGCGAGAATAAAGCACATAGAAATAAAATTAAGGAAAATAAAGTATACCATGAATAAAATTACAAACAGGGATTAATTAAGTAAAACAAGTAAACAGGGCACATTTGAACTAGCTAGAAACAATTTAGGACATTTTTATTTTATTTTTTTTTTAATTGTAAAATGGGCTGCTGTGGAAAATGAAAAATGAAAGGCAAATTAACTTTAAAAAAAAACTTTTTTAGGTGATTTTCAAGTTTATATTTGCAAATTTAGTTATTAATGAAAGGGTCATCAAAATAGCGAACCCCCCCAGTTTTCAGTAAAGAAAACATTTTGGTAATTTTCCTTTATTTTAAAATAATTAAAAAAAAAACATGACTTTGCACAGTTTTAATGCTGCATTCATTAATCATTACTCATTTTTCATGACATATTGTGGTAACTAGAGTTATACTAATACTACTAATACTACTATGATTCTATGATTCTATGATTATACATTTTCTCCATGTGTCCTCCTTTTTCTACTTCTCTGTCCTCTTGTCCATGCTTTGGTATCTCGTAACCCTAACTGCGGCAGTAATTAAAGATAGCTAAGAAGGTTCATGCAGGGAAACATGTCTTGTTTCCCTTTGAACTCATTGCTGCTAGATACATAGACACAATGCACAATAATAAATAAATCCAACTAAGACTCAGAATAAACAGAGAACTGTACAGTTCTGACCTGAACTTCATGCTTTTTTATTAACAAACAGCATTTTTACAGCACTTTTCCATCTCAGGATCTCTCAGTGGCTCAGTATGACAGGCATTCACACATGCTTGGCTCCATGGTATGTAGGAGCCTTACCTCACCTTGTGCTCACATTAAAATGAATGGCCTTGACATTATAGGCATACGACATGCCCTCCCATTTTGGTATCTTTACCAACTTCCATAAACAATGGCTTTTGGAGGAGGTGTCCCCTCCAGAACACCATGTATTTTTAGTACAGCTCTGTCTACAGTTGGAAACTGACAATGGAAAGTTCAAAGCTTGCAGACAGGTACAGCACAAAACTGGCATATGGAGGTGTTGCAGAGGGAGAAGGCAGCCTGATCTAACTTTTCCAGTAAACTGGAAAAACTGTCATTAACTTTAATTAACATTAGCTCAAGTAACATAGAGGCCTAAATCAAGGTGTCTTCAAGTTTGTTCGTCTGGAAAAGGTAATGGCTGGTACACTAAGCACATTCTTAGACATTATCACCTATACACTGACAGATGATAAGATCTCATTGTTGGCCCAGTTTGTTGATATACATGGCACATTTCAAGCATCTAGTGCAGATGCTGAACAAGGCTTTAGTCTAATCAATAATATTAAGACAGAGCCTCGCAACAGGTTGAACATTTCTCATCTAGACATGTTAATACACATCAAGTCATATCTAACTGCTGGATTCAAGGTTGACCTTGACTCTGTACATGCATTTGGAAATGTGACAAAGACAGGCATAAAAAACTGAGGTGTAGAGGAGGCTGGGTAGACATCATCATTGTTTCACATTTGTTTAATAAAAATGTTAAATAGAAATACTGTAGTTTTATTAATTTACTAAAGTTTGAACAAAAAGACAACATCTATGTAATGTTCCCTTTCTAAGCTGATGATGCAACTGAGCAAGTTATGGATGCATCTAGGGAGCTGATGGGCAGCGGCCCAGGGGCCCAGTCCAGGTTCAGGAGGGCAGTTGCTCAGCTGCATCCATAAGTTACTCAACTGTATCCATAAATTGCTCAGCTGCATCATCAGCTTAGAACAGGAATGACCAAACTTATGGAACTCAAGAGCCACACAAGTCAATTATTAAAGCTTCGAGAGCTGCACTGAGGCACATAACCACATATTTTTACCTAGTCCAAAAATACTAAGCTTAAAATTCATTGCACACTTTAATTATATTGTAAAAAGAGACAAATATTGATCCTACTAATGTCAATTTCTAATAATTACTTAAGGTTACCATGAAAACTATGTCTATACAGTAAAAATATAGCTGTCGTAGGATGTAGAACACTGCAAGCTAGTGCCAAGTTTATAAAATCTGGGCACTAACTTGTCAATGCAACATATAAAAGCTCTCAGGTGCTGATTGCTAAGTATTGCACAATGTTTTGATTTAACAAATTTCATTGTGGAATACAATGCTTCACAGCAGTAAGTTGTGCCAAAAATTGAAAGTAATCTACATTCAATTTAAACTTTTTTTTCCTTTTATTTTCATTTCTTAGTATTCCTTGTCATGTTTAGGACTTGTAAAACACGATTTTATTTTAACAATGAGTAAACTTCATTAGGGCCTATGAGAAAACCTAAAATGCTGCGGCTTCCCCAACCATGCCACGCTTCCCCCTCCCCCATTGCTTCTTCCCTGCCATCTCTTACCAAGCTGCTGTTTCTTTGTTCTCCCCGACCATGCCATACTTCTGCCCCCCGTCCCCGAACATGTCACAGCTTCCCCACCGTCCCCGACCATGCCATGGTTTTCCTGCTGTCCCTGACCTTACTGCCCTTCCCTGCTGGCCTGACCATGCCACCACTTCCCTTCTGTGCTCTTCCGCAAGCCACACTCTTTCTTTGAAGAGCCACATGTGGCTCGCAAGCCACAGTTTGGCCATGCCTGGCTTAGTGGGAATATCTGCAAGATATTTGTGGTTGGATTTTCCCAGATGTGTAACAGCTGCTTACAAAGTCACCACCAGTTAACCAAGGAGTCTTACATTCCTTGCATAACTGGAGGTCAACTGCCGCCAAAAAGCCCTCAAGCATAGACTAAGGCTAAGCCACGAAATAGGCTTATTTTGAAATACAGACCCTATTCTTTTGAATTGCATCCCCTATTTTGAATTAGAGAGTCTAGTGAAGGCTTTCTATTTCCAAATAATTCATAACTTGTAACAACTTATAATAACTCATAACTTATTTTGAATTAGAGTCTTCATTAGAGTCCTAATTTGAAATAATAAAATTGCAATAGTACTAATTCAAAATCATTGTTTCAAATTAAAATCTGAAATATTTATTTTGAAATAACTTTGTCAGTGTGGACATAGTGTGCAGCTTTTCCCAGAGGTGACTCCACTCCAGATTCTTAATCTGAGCACTTTGCAGGGGAGAGGGGAAGGAGATGAGGGATGCCCTCAGTAGTGATATGGTAGGTTAGGGAGGGGAGAAAGACTCCTGGGGTCAGGTGCAGGTGTGGGCCAAGGGCAAATCCCAGCCTACAAGGACAGTGGCTTTGCAAATCAATGACCTGAATCTAAAGTACACTGCCCTGTATTATTCTTTGAGATGCTTCTGTGGGAAAATCACTGTAGTTAATTCCATAGCAAACAAACAGGGAGGGGCTTTGATCCTCCATCAGCTCCTAGCCTAGTGCTGTGGTCCTCAGTATGGTTTCTGGAGAGCAATTAAAAGATATGGCCATTTAAACAAGGCACATCCAGGGTGGAAAGTGGCATTTCCCTCTATATTTAACTGAGCAAGGTTAAAAACTTTCCCTGCAGACACTGGGGAAAGGATTTCCTAGGTGTGGTGCTCTCCCTCCATGCCCCCAAAGTATTTCCTTTTTTCAGTACACTGCGCACAGCTGTGAGTGAAGAGAGTCTGCTGTAAACGCATCTCCCCTGGTGAGCATTTTGTTTCCTCAGTAGAAGCCAGTGTCATATAATCTCTAAAACCCACATGATCCATTACTATGAATGCTCTTGCATAGGGGGAATGCTTCTTTGAATAATACATGCAAATGTTTAATAATCCTCCTTTACAAATACTATTTATCTTTTTTCTATTTGAGCAATCCTTCCAAAACTCAAACCCTGATCATTCTCTCTGGGGCCTTATGCCTATTTCTGGCTAAATTCCAAATGGGAAGATTAAATCCTTCCTTTTTTTCTCTCCTCTTTGCTTTTACAGCATGAAGATAGCTAGGACTGAGCAGTGTCTCTTCTCTGCAGAGCCCATGCTGAGGATCTCTGTAGCAGAAGTTTCTCTTTGCTCTTTCCAGGGATCCATCCCTGGTTAAACTACTGCAGACTGCAATAGGCCAGGTGACACCCTCACAGACTCTGATATTCATCTGTTCAGTGTCTGGATTTTCTCTCCCCATTAGCAGGTATGGAGAAAGCTGGATTTGACAGCCTCCGAGGGAAAGCCTGGAGTGGTTATGGCTTGTATTCTGGAATGAAAAAGTGCTTCCTGGAATCCCCGAAAAACTATTTGACCATGTATAGGCACACCTCTCAAAATGAGGTGCATTTGGAAATGAAAGTCACAGAAGCCGTAGATAGTGGCACCTATTACTGTGTCAAGAGAGACAGAGTGACACAGTACCGGTGATTTGTACAAATAACAGTCTTGCCATGACTGTGCACGTAATACGGTAAGGCACTGTTAGGTTCTCTCACCCTCTTTATCATCCAGGGCCAAATTCTTGACTGGTGTAAATCATAGTGGCTCTAGGGTGTTAAAATGATGCCCTACTGATTGACACTACCTGAGAATGTCACTCTTACTTAGGGATTTTCATAGTCTTATAGATGTTGAGGAGACAGGAGAGCATTAGGTCACTTAATGTAACCACCAGTGTATCAAAAGTCATGAGTTTCTCACATTTTCATCTGTATTGAACCTAATACTTCTGTTTGACTGTAGCTTTCTGATTCAGAAAGGAACCCATTCTTGATCTGTAGACATGAAGTCATGGAGAACTCACTTTCCTCATTGTAAGTTGTCCACCCATTCCAGTATCTTCTGTACATATGTAGACAGTGCCAGCAGTCTTTGGAAAGAAAGAAGAATCTCTCCAGTACCCAATAAGCCTAAATTACCCTGCCTAGAGGGAAATATTCTTCCTGCCCCCTACTAATAATACTTGCTGGAAAGTGACTTTGACCCTTGACAAAATCAAAATCACTGAGTGCAACAGCAAAGTAGCTCTTGGTGGAAATCAGAGAAGAGGAATGGAATAGGGATCATATTTTCAAAAGAAGCCAGGTACAAAAGTCATAATGACTGTCAGCCTAAGCTGGGGAACAAATTCCAACAGACCTCTTTGAAACTCTGGGCCTACAGCTATGGTTCTGATCTGATCTTAAAAGGGAGGATGAATATTCCCATTTCCCTGGTCCCAGTAATCCTAAACATTCCATGGGTCCAGCTTTCTGACCAAATAACTTCTCTCACACACGTAGACCCAAAGGCTTCCAAAGACAATGGAAATATTGCTGCTGAAAGTAAATTGATCTGAAAGCAATCTCTAAAAATAAATGACTAGCTGTGACAGAGCTCCTCAGGAATCATGCCTGGGACCCCTCTAGTCCCTTCTTCTCAGGACTCTTCTGCAGTGGAGTCTGCCCCAATTCAGCCCAAGTGGACATGTTACCATGCAGCCAGCTCCCAAATCCAGCTTCAGAGGGTCTGGCTCCAGAAGTTACCTGGAGCTCCCTGGTAGCAGTTCCCCTCCCCCAGAAGGATGCTGGGGAGATCCTACATAGGCCAAAGGTCCTGCACCTTGCCATCCAGTCAGAAGTGACTCTCAGCCACTATGGAAGTCAGAAGGGTTTGTCAGAATTCATATCCACAGCATAGAAGGGTGGCTAGGAGATTAACTATAGGTTACAGCAGCTGTCCCCCAGAAGGACCAAGAGCATGCTCTGGGGATCACTTCCTTAGCTCCCCACCATTGCACAGCTCTTCTCTCTCCCATTCACCCTCAGACCCCTTCCCTAGTCCTTTGTCTTTGTCCTGGGCTAGGGGAAAACTGCCCCTCCGTCCTAACGAGCCACAACTTGAGTGACCAGTAGGGAATGAGTTGAGCTCCAGATAAGGTCTGCCTTAGAGCCAATCTGCCCTTCATTGGTTCTGGCAATAATTACATGAGTGGGTCCCATCACTAGAGTAAATGAAGAGAAAACAGCAGAAACTGAGTTACAGCCCAGCCCAGGGCATTCTGAGACTATTCCAGGAGTCTCCCCACTCCGTCAAACTAGTGATTAAAACTAGCTTCTTATTCCTGCGGTGATGCGAACATTTTATCAGCAGCCGTCCCCGCCGCGATTGTTTCAGCGCTGCACAAGCTCTGCGAGGAATAAGGACACTCTTTCTGCCGGAGATTTAATGACACTAATTCAGATCCGTAAGGAAAGGAGTCTGTCTCTCTTATAAGGAGCGGGGTATGCAAATGAAGGCGACAGTTTCTTGTTTAAATCTCTCACTCTCTGCACCCGGACAGACAATCCGCAGCCCCGGTGCCTGTGCAGTTACCCACCAAACCTCCCCTCCGAAAGCAGGGAACATGAGATTTTCTGTCTGTTTAGTTTTGACTGTGGCCGCTTTGCAAGGTATATTCTAATCTGAATACTATGGGGACAGCCGAATATTTTGTGTTTGTTCTTTTGGTACTAATATTTGTATCCTGTCTTTGTTCCCAGGTGTCTGGTCCCAGATCAATTTGGTGGAGTCTGGAGGAGATGTGAAGAAGCCCGGAGACTCTCTCCGCCTCTCCTGCAAAGCCTCCGGCTTTACTTTCAGCAGCTCCGACATGAACTGGGTCCGACAGGCACCCGGGAAGGGACTAGAATGGGTCGCTTATATAAATACGGGTGGGAGTAGTATCTACTACCTTGAGTCGGTAAAAGGGCGATTCACCATCTCCAGGGATAACTCCAACAACCTGCTGTCTCTGCAAATGACGGGCCTGAAGGCCGAGGACACCGCCCGCTATTACTGTGTTAGAGACACACTGACACCAACCCTGTCTACGCTAATGCAAAAACCATCCCCGCAGGGTGCGAGCGCCACTTGGAGGCAGCAGAGACCTGAACCGCTGAGTTGTGATCACAGAAGTGAGAGCGGGCACCAGAGCCAATTGCATATAAAGCAACCGCATTGTTTCGTATTTTATATTAATAAACAATGTCACCAGAGTGTGTACAAAGTCCTTCTCTGCTGCACCATCAGCCCTGGACAGCTCAGAGGTGATTTACTCCGAATCACGGATCCAGGATCTCCAGATTTCCTCTTGTGCAAAATCAACTAATTCCTCACCTGTCCTTAGCTGCAGATTCCTAGTAGGAGGTGCAGCTTGTGCAGTCGGGAAGGGATGGGAAAGAAGACAGAGTCCTCATCAGATCAAGCACCAGGCTGCAGAGAGAGAAACAGCCACAATGCACAGGATAAGGGGGGGCAGAGCAGCCAAGCCTGTATTAGCACACCCCAAGCACCTGCAATCCCGCTCCCAGACACAGACTTCCTACACCAGGGAAGCTGAGGGCTGGCCGTGGGCCATCACCTGCCATTTGGCAGGGTTCCCGATGTGTATGTGTCCTCTAGTGTCCTCCTTTTTGTACTTCCCAGTCCTCCTTTCCATACTTTGGTATCTGGTAAACCTAGGCATGGCCTAGCAGCAGCAGCTCTGTAGGCCATGTAAGGGCAAAGTGGGCCCTTGGTGGGGGGTTGGCAGAGATAGCTTGGGGCAGATCGCAGGAGATCCCCTTTAAAAAGCAGCCATGCAGTAGCGGCTTCTCAGCAGGCAAGCAGGGAGAGAGACAACTCCTCCTTTGCCTGGCTCCAGTCCCTCCTGTGCAAATTAACCCACCATGGCTTTGCATTGCCCTTGCCAGGGCTATGCTAGTGTTGGGACTAGCCACTGTGTCCTGTCAGCCTTCGTCCCCCTCCTTCTCCAAGCTGCCTTTCAACAACAGCTTTGTTAGTGGAAGACTCCTTTTCTTACAGGTGCAGTGGCTTGAACCTGGGAAGGCTGATGTTGGGCTGCAATAACTAACACTCTGGGAACAGTGAGGCAACTTAACCCTTTATCTACTCTGGACAGTTGCTGGAAAAATATCTATGTGGATTTCTGACTCCTATGACTGGAGAAGCCCAGCTGATGTTTTGGCACCCTAATAGTGATACAGGGCATTGTGGTGGCCTATGACGGAGACCCCAGACAAGCATCTTGGATCCCCTCTGTCCACAGCCAGTCAGGATTCTGCTATGGTGAAGTCTCCTCCTGTCCAGCATCTGGGTCTCCACGCTCCGTGCAGCCAGCTCCCAACTCCAGGCTCAGAGGGTCCGATCCTTGCTCTGTCTGGTCTCCCATGAAGGGGGTTTCCTCCCTCCAGGAGGGTCTCAGCCATCCCAATCAGCAGCGACTCTCAGCTAGTGTGGCAATCAGAGGGTTTATTAGCAAACCAGTTCATACAGCAGCAAGGACAGTTGGTATCAGCATCCTCATAACAACCAGAAGTGAAACCCCCAGGGGATTAGGGCTACACTCCATGGCAGGGTCCAGTCTCTTGGATCCTCCATTTTCCTACTACTCTCCTTCCCCTTGGTCCTTTGTTCCCCTCCTCGCCTGCCCACCTCTCCGCCCCCTGGTCCACCCAGCTGAATCCAGTGTGACCAGCAGGCTGGGGGGTCCCAGGTACAGGCTCCCTAAACACTACCCCCCAGCCCCCTACTGGTTCTACCTCATATCACACACCTGTATTCCATCACCCAAATAGAAAAGAAAGAGGGTCAACACCCGTGTCTTCCCTTGTTAACCTAGTCGAGGGTTCCCACTTCACCACAGGGCCACACAGCCAGCTCTCTCATTGCAAGTTCCAAATCGGTAGCTTAGTAGAGCTCAGCAAAACAAACAGGGATTCTAGTGGCACTTTCAGAGACTAACGAATTTATTCCATGAGCTTTTGTGGGAGTCTTTAAAAGTGCCACCGGACTCCTTGTTTGCTTTTCCCTAGTTGCTGTTTCTGAATAAGAAACCCAGGAAACAATAGTTAGTTCCTGAAATTACAGTGTTTCTGCTTTAGTAAAGCAGAATTATTTGTATAGAAATCCAGAAAGGTACTTAGCATGAAAGATGCTAAGCAAAATAAATTATATTGAACCATGCAGCATCTCTTTCAAGGCTGAATGCTTTTCTTTTCAGTTGCTAAAAGGCTTTAATATAAAAATATATATAATATGCAAAAGTTCTGACAGCTTATTTTTTAAAAAAAAATATTACAACACTGTTCCTTTTTCTGCAAGTAAGTTTTAAAAAATAAATGCAGTTTAAATTTTGTTTGATTTAACTAGGCCATTTTTTTTGTTTTATTTTGGCTTTCTTCAGAACACTGTAGAAAAGATTCCTTAAGGGTATGTTCAAATACACTTCTTATTTCAAAACAACAGAGATTGTTTCGAAATAAGAATTTCCATGGCCACATGACGCACGGCCATTTCAAAACAAGCAAACTGCTTGTTTCGAAATGGCCGCCGTTCTTTTGGAATGGCTAAAACCTCATTTGGTTTCGAAACAGCCCTGTGCGAACAAGTTGTTTCGGAACAATGTGTTCTGAAAACAACATGTGACCTTCCTCCCTGGGAGGAAGGGCTGCCCCCTCAGCACCCTGGCCAGGGAACCCTCAGCACCCTGGCCAGAGTGCTGAGGGGTGTCCGCTGGCCGACGGAGGGGACTGCACCCTGCGGGTGTCTGCAGGGGACAGCGGACACCCGTGGGGTGCAGTGCCTGGCTGCGCCACATGCCGCGGGTGCCTGCAGCCCTCTGCAGGCACCCGCCAGGTGAGGCACAGTGGGGTGCCTCACCCCAGGGGCTTTAAAGCCCTGGCTGCCCCCAAAACTGGATGCGCAGTCCCAGGCGCGTGGCTGGAGCCTGCTGCTTCAGGGGCCAGAGTGAGCGCCGACCCGGGATGTCCCGGTGCCCCCACCCCGGCAGCTGGGGCTTTAAAGCCCCTGGGGCGAGGTGCCCCTCTGCGCTGCACCCTGCAGGTGCCTGCAGTCCCCTCCGCTGGCCAGCGGACACCCCTCAGCACCCTGGCCAGGGTGCTGAGGGTTCCCTGGTCAGGGTGCTGAGAGGGCAGCCCTTCCTCCCAGGGTGCTTAGCACCCTGGGAGGAAGGTCACATGTTGTTTCAGAACACTTTGCGCTGCACCCTGCGGGTGCCTGCAATCCCCTTCCCAAGCAAAACAGCATGTCCACACTGTGGACATGCTATTTCGCTCCCTTATTTCGAGAGCACTGTTTTTGTCCTTCGAAATAAGGTGTTTCAAAATAAAGACTTATTTCAAAACAGCTTTTTTCAAAATGTGTTGTTTCAAAACAAGCCCTCCCTGTGTGAACATAGCCTAAGAGTTCTTCTCTCTGGCATGAGAAGTGTGAAATGGCAGGCAGATGAGAAGCAGTTAGTGCCACACAGAGCATTTTAAAATGCAAATTAATGAAGCCAAGACTGAGGCAATATTGCTGTAAAACAAACAAGGAGTTCTGTGGCACTTAAAGACTAATCAATTTATATATTGCATGAGTTTTTGTGGGAGAAAACCCCCATGTCATCTGATTTATGCAATAAATAAATTAGTTAGACTTTAAGAGC
>VOCP01073075.1:0-14929 GCA_007922195.1 Podocnemis expansa
TATCTATCTATCTATCTATCTATCTATCTATCTATCTATCTAATCTGGGAATGAAATATCTGTTAAAAAGGGGTTATTGTCCTTTCCACTATCTGTGCATTGTCCTCTGTATTAGCAATGAGAAATCATGTAGGAGAAAATGATTCAGAGAGTGTTTAAAGTAGTTAGTAAGTTATTTTTCATTGATCTTGGAAAAGGTGTGAGTACTTCTTTTGCTCAGGTTGCATTGACTACTCCAGTCTCAGTGAGTTGACAGAAATGTGAAATTGGCACTGATCATTCACAAAAGCAAAACCAGTTAATGCAGCAGGAAAGTAAACATGATGAAAATCACAAATATGGGAATCCACTACGACTCATATTTTCAAAGGGTCCCAAGGAAATTAGTTGTAAAAATTATATTTCTCTTCAAAGGGAGCCCAGAAGCAAACTCCCTTAGATCTCTTAGAACCCCCTGGCTTATTGTTATAATTCTGACCTCTTTTAAAAATATAGGATAATTTACAGTACACACCTCTTGGATCGCAGTTCCCACAGGTTGTATTATTTCCATATGTTCTGCCCCTAGACAAATACTATTCCTTCAAACATCATGACTCAAAAGCTACTAAAGATCTAACCTCAAATTAGTGGATAGTTTCTCCACTTGTGTGATCCTAGTCATCATGGATTATGTAATTTCCCTATGTTCTCCTTCTGCTCCCTGGCTGAAAATTCTTCTCTCATAAATCATGAGTCAAAGGCCACTAAACTCAATGGAAGTATTTCTTTCATTAACTGTGATTGATTTACAAGCAATTTCTAGAAATGAATGGCTAGTCTTTCCCATCAGCTTCTTATTTCACCAGTGATATGAAATAAGTCTTCCACCCTGACATTCTAGACTGCATAAACACAGAGTGAGGCATTAAAAATTTTATTTAAAAATGTTATAAAGGAAGAGACAATCATAATGTTAAACATAAAGAGTGACTGGGCATCCACGTTCCCAGTACAGGTCATTGGGAATGAGCGTGTTGCAGTAAACAAGACAAGTACAACCAGTACATGAACTACAGTATTCTGGATGGAGAAAGTCAATAGACTATGGGTTTGGAATATAAAAGAGTTAAGAAATTAGGGAACACTACTTTTATAGACATTGCAGAGGGTACACCAGGCATGGTGAAATAGCACATGTGTTAATAAAAGTTGGTCACCCCAAATTAAGTTAGTATTATGGTGTCTAGAGTCCATTAGAACAGTGGTTCCCAACCTGGGGTCCATTGACATGTTCCAGGGGGTCCACAGCATTGCTCCCCACAGAAGCTGGAACCCAGGCAGTGCCGCTAATTGCCAATGCCAGTAGTGGCTTGGTTCTGCTCCCCTTCAGGTGCTGGCTGGGGGTCATGGCTGTGGTGGCCCTGCTTGCTGACACAAAGAGGGGGAGGGGGCCAATGCCACAGCGGCTTCACTCCCCAGAGCCATGGCAGCAGCAGTTCTGCTTGCTGGTCAGTCTGCCAGCACCACCAGAGCAGTGCAGGATAAATTCTGTCAGCACACAGGCTGGATTCTTTCCACAGCAGTGCCAACATTTCCCATCTGCTACCAGGAACTCACAAATTATTTCAGCTTAAAAAGGCTGGGAACCACTGCATCAGAAGATACATACCTGTGGTAAGGAGGGAAGTCTGTGAGTCTTTTTTGGTGGCAGTTCATATAGGTGAGCCTGCTTATGCCTCCTGGTGCTGTCTATGCCAGGGGATGTGTTTGATATAGATGCCCCTTGACTACCTGATGGCATCAAACACTATGAGACAGCTAATCAATCAGATGTAACACTGTCCAACACTACAGGCCTGCAGCATACACCTGTTGGTGGGGTCCCAGGCACCTAGGGCACTGACAATCAGGGTGTGGACCTGCACCTTGTAATCCTTAATTCTCAGGGTGTCAGCTGGCACAGTGTCTTACTCTTCTTTCCGGACCCAGGATCCATAAAAGGCTGAGGTGTAGTTTTTGAAGGGGGCTGTGATATTGACCATGGTGATCTTCTTCCGGTCTTAATCTATGATAACAACAGCAGGTCTCAGCAGGCTGGCAGTTCCATGGATGGTAGAGTTTACTGCAACCTTCCCCAAGCAAGGCAGGATGGCTTTCACCAGCTGGTTCTGGACTGCATTGTGTCTCAGCTGCCAGGCTCTGGAGTGTGGCTTGCAGTTGCAGGGGACATGGGGCAGGGTCTCACTGGCATACCCATACTTCCTGCAACAATTGTTTGGGTCCCCATAGTAGACAGCTCTGTTCAGAGGGATGCAGTTGAGGTGGGCATGGCAGATAAACCTCCAGCTGGCAAACCAAGTGAAGTTACCCTCTGGGAGGAACTGGCTGTTGGCATCCCATTTGCAGATTAGCTCAAAGACCTTCCCCTGGTCTTGAGGTCTGCCATGTACAATGAGTGGACAGCAGCCTTCAGGATCCTTTCCAGCATGCCCTGAGCCTTGGGGGGGTGGGGGGGGCGGGTGATAGTGTGCTCCTTGATCCTTATCTGTGGTACCAGGACTGACAGCTCCTGCCACTTCTCACATTATGCCCACTGGTGGCCAATTCACATCCCCAGACAACACATGGTGACACAAGGACAGGTCCAGAGGGATACAATGTCACCCCTGTCCTGTCCAAATTCACCATCCAAGGATCCACTTAGGTAGGTGGTGATGTCTGTGTTGAAGGGAGATCTCTTGATCTCCCTTTTGATCAACTTCCTCAAGGCATTTGCTGCAATGTTACTCATGGTGACATCTGGACAGATCAGCAAGTGGAAGGCATAGGTAATGAATGTGATGTCACAGAAATTGCCCATGTGGGGGACATTGGCACTTCCCTGCCTGTGGCTGATGAAAGTCAGCTTGTTGCTGGCCCTCAGGAGAAGGAACAGCCACTCTTTTTACCAGCTGTTATATGATTCTGTCAGCCTTCTTGAGGGGCACCATCACCACAGCTGAGCCCCACAGGATGAATGTGGTGTGAGGGATCAAGAAGGTGTTCAGGGCACTAATCTTTTGCTAAAGTGCCAGAAAGAAGGCATTGATCTTGGCAGCATTCTGCAGGATCTTTTTGAGGGTGTTGTTGGGTCTCTGTCAGACATAGAAGCCTATTGGTTCCCTCAAGTGCTTGTATGCCTGCCCATCCTGAAGGGACACAATGGGTTCTCCCTGGATTTGGAACAGCATCAGTTGGATTGTGTCTTTCTTGCTGCCATCAATGTGGAGGGATGCACATGTCTTGGCTCTGAAGCCATACCATCCAGTCAGAGACCTGGCTGGTGATGAGCAGCATTTCTTCGAGGCACTTGGGGTCATCCACGATCAGGACCAGATCATCAGCATAAGGCAGGATGCTGACCCTTTCACCATGGAAGTTGAATCCCCCTGAGCTTCTGGCAATTGCTCAGATGTGTGGCTCCATGGTGAGGTTGAAGACAATGGGGCTAAGGGGACAATCCCTCATGACTGAGCGGATGGTGTTGGTGTTCCCATTATACAGCTCTCAGAGCAGCTGAAGGAAGCTGACTGGCATCCCAAACTCCTGGAGAGTGGAGAAGATGTTCTGGTAGGGCATGGAGCTGAAAGCACTGGCCAGGTCAAGCCAAGCCATAGTACATGGTTTCTGAGATCTGGCTGTCTGGATGGCAGTCTGGAGGATGAAGTTGTGCTCAAAGCAGCCCTCACAGGACACAAAGCCCTTCTGGATGGAGCTGATGGCTTTACCATTAACAGACTAGTCCATGATCCTGGCTGGTAGGCAGCTGGCCTAGAGTTTGTAGATGGTGGAGCAGAGGGAGATGGATCTCCAGTTGCTGGGGTCATCGCCCTCCCCTTTCTTGTACACCAGCACCATCATGGTTTTCTTCCAGGAGCTGGGGGTCTGGCAGAACTCCTTGCATTGGTTGAAGAAGTCAGCAACCACCAGGCAAGCCAGGATCCCATTTGGTCAGGATGATGCAGGGGATGCCATATTTCCTTTGTTTGGTCTTCTTATTCAGGGTGATCCTGGCCATCACTTTCTTTGGTATCACTGACCCAAGGCAGGGGTGGGAGACACTGAGGGGGCGGGAGTACACTCAGGAGTGGCAGTATACTCAGGGCTGGCCCCAGTGGTTAAAGTATAATTTGACAGGCCCCAGAACCCTCCTAATCTCTGGACTCCCTTCCCATATTGTCCGAGGTGCCTTCATGCATATGCAGACCCCCAACCCATATAGGCATTTGCAACCACTTCTCAGTACCATATGCATCAGTTATTGCTCAATAAACATATAGGGTGTGTTCACACACACTTCTTATTTCGAAACAACGAGGCACCCACCAGGTGAGGCGCAGGCAGCCAGGCCCCTCACCCGGGGGCTTTAAAGCCTGGGCTGCCCCCAAACCTGGCGACGGGGTCCTGGGCGCCGTGCTGGAGCCCGCTGCTGCAGGGCCCGGAGTGAGCGCCAGCCCCCAGGATTCCCTGGCGCCCCCACTCCTGCAACCCTGTGCAGGCACCCGCCAGGTGAGGCACAGCCCCGCGCCTTACCCCGCGGGTGCCTGCAAACCTGTGCAGGCACCCGCATAGTGCAGAGCAGCCAGGCGCTGCACCCCGCGGGTGTCTGCAGTCCTCTCCCCAAGTGAAATAGCATGTCCATACTGTGGACATGCTATTTCGCTCCCTTATTTCGAGGATACTGTTTTTGTCCTTCGAAATAAGGTGTTTCAAAATAAAGAGTTATTTCGAAACAGCTTGTTTCAAAACATCTTGTTTCAAAACAAGCCCTCCCTGTGTGAACATAGCCATAGTTATCATTCTATAAATATATTGTCTCCAATCCTGGCCCCACATGCTGCCCTCTCGACCCTTCTGCACCACCCTGGCCTCGATCTTGACCAGCAATCAGGGTTCTGCAGTCAGTTCCAGTGTCTGACTCTGGCTCTGTGCACTGGGTGGAGTGGGACGTGAAACAGCAAGCAAGCTTGGACCCTGATTCTTCCCATAATGGATCCACCACTGGCCCTTGGAAGCCTGGAGCTGCAAGGAGGCAACCAAAGAGAAAACAAAGTGGGATTTTCTCCAACAAAAGTTCGTGGCCTTGTATTAGCATTTACACACCCTTGCCAGGGTGCAGAAACAGAGGACCCCAAAACACACATTTTCCAGTGTTAAATGATGACCTTAGGTAAATGATTGATACAATCAAGAAACCAAAATGTTAATTCTGATCTTGTTTCTGCCTGGTGAAAAGCAGGAATGATTCCACTAGCATCAGTCCTCTGACATCAGGACCAAGCTCAGTGGGGCATCACCAGGGTTGATCGGTGGGTCACACCAGGCACTCACTTTAGATTTAAAAGCATCTATGACCTGGAAACATGATGCACATGATGCTAGATATGACTGGGATCTAGTGTGTGTGATTCATTTCACTCTGTTTTAGTCCCTCATCACTTTTGTTCTCTCACACCCCATTCCACCCTTCTCTCAGCCATGTCATAGACTTTTACTCCTCGATCATCACCACATACCACCAGAATGCCCAAGCACCAAAAGCTCTTTCAGGTGAGACAGATGCCAGCTTGGCTTATGGGGTTAAGAGAAGAGGAGGAGAGAGGGACTCAAGAATAGACCAGGGACAGAGGATGGGGCTGGGTTTAATAAGAACTCTTGGATTGTATTTGCTGCTCTGGGTAGGGAGTGGGTCTAGTAGTGAGAGCCGGAGGCTGAGGGTCATAACTCATGCATTTTATACCCTGCTGTACCATGTATGTAGGGGATAATCTTATGAAGAAGGAATTCAAGTACCTTCTGTGATATGTCTCTCACTTTCCCTACCATTAAATTGAGATGGTAGCTACATGGCTCAGAATGGAGGAAGAGGCCTCCAAGTCCCCTGCTGCCTCTGTGCTAGGCTCAGCCTGGGGAGATCTCTGTCTGCTGCCTGGACCTCTGTTAGGTCCATTACTGGGCTGAGAGGGAGTCAGGCTAGGCTGCTGGCTCCAGAAATGGGCAGCCCCCCTGGACTCTGTATGATGGCTGCCCAGCTGTGCCACTGCTGGGTTCATTGTCTCAGCATTGGTGGCGGGGAGCTACATGGCACTTCTAGGCCAAACTCACTGGTTTCTTTCTAGAGTCAGGGGGAATGTAGGCAGGAGGGGTGGTCTGCCTGATCTTGTGGAGTTTTGCTCCATGCCCAGCACAGAGAGAGTGTGTGTGTGACAGAGCTGCATCCTGGCTTGAAGTTGGTGTGTGTGTGTTGAAATCAATGGGTTTGGGGGTCTGTGCCCCTAATCGTTTTTGTGTGTCTAGCAACACCCCTGTTTGGGACCACATCTGTGTATGTGAATAGTTAAAATGTTTCACAGCATGGTTTCATAAGAGTGCCACCTGGGTTTGTTGTGTGGGGGCAGGATCTCACAGTTTAGTCATTCTCAGTAGCCCACTGTTGGCCAATCATATGGACTGAGCCATCCCTGGGTGGTGGGTGGTGTCCAGGGCCAATCAGCCTGTGGAAGCCCGATTCCCCATGCACTCTGGGTCAGAGGCTGGGCTCTGCACCCCCACCCCACCTCTGGGTTTGCTGGTCCACCCCCAGCAGTGGACCAGAGCATGGGTGCTCTGGTCTGGGGATGGGGCCAGAAATGACATCAAAATGTGACACCCCCCCCCACTGCCAAAGGCAGCATGGGACCCATGTGGGGCACATCAAACTGTCAGGTCTTGGCTATTTGCCCTGCTTACATCCCTCCCCCCCTGACACACATATGCAGGTGGGGGTGCCAAAATCATAGTGTGTCTTGGGCGCCAAAAACCTTTGAGCCAACCCTGGTACACTTCTATCACAGACTCAATAAAACTAACTCTAGTCAATAAGGGAAGGGGTCTGTATCCCTTATAAGGAGAGACACATGCAAACGAAGGTGACAGTTCCCTCTTTAAATCTGTTCATCTCTTTACCCAGCCTACACACCCAGAGAGAAAATCCTCAGCACCCCGGTCCTGCACAATTACTAGTCATCTCTCCCCTCTTAACTCCAGTGAAAATGAGACTTTCTGTCTATTTTGTTTTCATAGCGGTGACTTTGCAAGGTATTTGCTAACCTAAAACACTAGAGAGGATGACTATTTTTTGTGTATTTGTTTGATTTTTTTATATCAATGTTTGTATCTCACCTTTATTCCCAGGTTCCCAGTCCCAGGTCAACTTGGTGGAGTCTGGAGGGGATGTGAAAAAGCCCGGAGACTCTCTTCCCATCTCTTGTAAAGCCTCCGGCTTCACCTTCAGCAGCTACAGTATGAACTGGATCCGACAGCGTCCTGGGAAGGGACTAGAATGGGTGGCTTATATCAACAGTAATTCGGCTGATATACAGTACCTGGCTTCAGTGAAAGGCAGATTCATCATTTCCAGGGATAACTCCAACAGCCTGTTGTACCTGCAAATGACAGGTCTGAGAGCTGAGGACACTGCCCACTATTACTGTACAACGTACACAGTGACAAGGAACCTACTGATGCCAATGCAGAAATCAAAGAAATCATTCGCCATGTGGGGGCAGCAGTGATTTAAATCATTGGTCTTTGAGCACAGAAGTGAGCAATGAGAATGAAAAAAGAAAATAAAAAAAACAAATCCACCACCAGATTTTCAGCTTTTCACACTTTAAAAATGTCTCCCCACTCCATCTTGCTTCACAAAGACCTGCTGGGTCTGCAGTGTAGACCTCAATTACTTTTTCAGTAAGCTCCAGTGAGGTGTGTGTCCTGTTACTACTTTAGTATGTCCTTGTAGACTTGATACTTTGTCTGATGTAAAATATGGTCAATATGAATTTCCACAATATATGCCCCAATAACTCAAGAACCCATCAAACATGAGGAAACATTCTTAAATCTTGTTCATTATGCCCAAGGATCAAAGGCTTTGCTAGATGCTTTCCTCACCCTTCCATACCCCTCCCCTAAGAATGGACCTGCTTGAGAATTGCTGCCAGTAGCTCAGTTTGTGGAAGAAGAAGCCATAAACATGGACATAATGAGAATTTCTTAATTTCTGCACTGTTTGGCTTCTTACAGGAAAGAATAATGAAATGAGAAAAAAAAACAGAAGCCCCCCGAGTTAAGCTGAGTGATTGTGACATGCTGCGCCCCATGAACATCCTTGTGGTATTTATGCTCCTGCATACAGTGTATCTGTGTATTGCCTGATAGAACATATATTGTGCAAACTGGTTTTTGGATTGCTCATGGTGTGTTGAACATCACTGTTATGTTATGGTAACTTTTTCCTGCAACTTCATACATATATACAGATATGAAAATCTCCTATGCCATGACTTTGACACTATATTTAGGGGACCATTTATGATAATATTTAATATCAATAATTTATAATTGCAAAAATTGATATGAGATATGCTATGAATGATACCAATAGAAAGGTTATAATTTGCTAAGAATGATATTGTTTATATGTAAATATCACATTTGTATTAGAAGAGACAAATAAAAATATATATATATATGATGTATCTCTGGGAGCCAGCTACTGTCTCTTTAATGACTCATTAAGAAAACTCTCAGGTACAGTGGGCCCCAGGAGAGACCTGATGAGTCAACAGGACTTGCCCATGTAACTCTAATCTCCATTTTGTTTAGGTAAAATTCTGCAAATAGCATGAAGGGTCAGAGGACATATAAAATTGGGTGCAGGCACCTCCGTTTTGTCTTTAGTCTACATAGCCTCCAGTCAAGAGCTATCGCTGGATCTAGTCATCTGCAACTGAAGTTATGAAACAAAGATCTGAGACCCATCCAGGTTCTGGTTGTATACCTGGGGTGGTCTTAGTGAACATAGGGCCTGGGCAAAGGTCAAGAATGAGTGACCCCATGCTGTGGGAGGCCCTGCCTCCTCTTCTCAGACCCCCTCCACCGGCTCCCACCTCCTCCCCTCATGCTCCAATACAAGCCCGCCTAGCACTGGTCCCTCTGCTGGACCCCCCCACCCCTTGGAACATGCCTGCCTCTGGCACCTTTCGCTGGTATAGTGCTGATCCCCTACTTGTCTGTTGTCCCCACCCTCAGCTCCTCCTCTCAGGCCCCCATCTCCTGCCCATCCCAACTGGCAGCTGGTTCACTGGTCCACTCCCCAGGTTTGTCTGCTGGCACAGGTGTATCGCTGCCCCACCCCCATCACCTCCTGCCCTCTGTCCATGCTAGGTCTCTCCACGCCATACCCTCCCCCAACCTCATCCTTATTGTCCTGGCCCCCCATCTCACCTTCCTCACTTGCAGTGTTGGTGGAATGAGCAGCTGATAAAGGGTAATGTTTGACCCAATCTACCTCCAGTACCACCTGTTTGTTGTCTAATACCTGACATCACAAACAGGATCCCAGGAAATTTAAAACAGCCAGCCAGCATGGGGACTACCCTGGCATGGGTACCCTTCCCCAGCATGAGCTCTGGGGTGCTTGTCCACCCTACTCCATGGCTAAGACTGCCTATGTGTACACCAAAGGAACTACACAAGTCTGAAACCTCCAAATTCTAACCAGGACTTGATTTACATGGGCTTTATATCATTGTATGGATGTGATTTGCTTTGATCCTTTAATAGTTCTCATAGTTCAGGGCTTCTCAAGCTTTTGAGGGTCTTGACATGGCTGGGAGGGTTTCCAGTCATGCACAATATAACAGGGATCCCCTGCCACCAAGGCTCCCCCAAAAGGCAACATTTTCAGTTACAGATTCAAATGGCCTCTGCTGCTGAAAGAAAACTCTGTGATGACAGTTTCAGTGGTAGGGGCTAATCACTGCCACTGCGAGAGAACTTTTGGCCAAACTCTGTTGGCTAAAGCACTGGGGGTGGAGGCATGCTTCTCCTGTTGACCGTAGAGTTTTAAAGGTCCAGCATAAAAAAAGTCCCGAATGTTCCCTCTAAGGTTTGGCAGCTTGTGGGCAAAATTTTCAACCTGTGTGCAAAACTTTTTCTGAATAAAATTTGCATGCAAACTCATGCAACAAAAATTACTGAAATATCTAGAACAATTGAAAAATTAATAAAGCTGTTATTTAAAGTTGATTTTTATTACTAAAAACATACCTGTTACTTAACATTTACCCAAATTGCTCTACAATCCAAAGAAACTAATTCATGTCTTTCAAATAACCCAAGACCAAAGTTATATTCAATCTGGATCCTAGCTGTCATATTTGTGCCACATCGCCTGTGTGCGACATGCAGAGTTACAGTTCACAGGAAGGCCAGCTCATTATCACTGACAGCATTTAAGCTGTCTTCATGGTCTCAGAGCAATGTTTCTTCTAAGGATTGGAATTTCATAAGCAAAAATTTTAGTTTCTGAGCAGAAATTTTGCCTTATGGTAACTTGTGAGCCCAGTAAGTCAAGACTCCAAATAGAAACAGCTGGATTAGAATTGATATGCAGATCTGATTGTGTGAAAGCAGGATTAAATCAGGACTATGGATTCTTTTCTCATTACAACAGGTGATTTGACTTCACCCGTGTCTACATGCTGTTTCCCAGTGTTTGAATTTTAACAACTGCTCTGATTTGCTGTTACTGTATGACCTGATCCCATGTCTTATACACACTTGCATTTATTTTCACCCCATTCTGTAAATTCCCCCACCTTTAAAGCATCTGGCAAAGTGGGATTTCTCCAATGAAAGCTCATGCAATAAATAAATCTGTTAGTCTTTAAGTGCCGCAAGACTGCTTGCTTCTTTTGTACAAAATAGGCCTATGTTGTTTTAAAATGTGTTTATTGGAAATAGAATTAATTAACTTGGTTCAATTTATTGAATTTGTGTGAATTTTTATTTGAAATTTAATTTTTAGAACACTTTTTAATTAAACTAATTTTTAAAGTTCTTTTAAAAATGGAGATAAGGAAAGAAAGAAGGAGGATGAGAAAGAAAAAAGGTAGAAAGAGAAAGGAAGAGAAAGAAAAAATAGGACAAAGAGAAGGAAGGAAAAGAGAGAGGAAAGAAGAAAGGGAAAAGAAAGAAGGAAGGAAGGAAATAAGAAAGGAAGGAAGAAAAGAAAAAAGAAAAAGAAGGAAGGAAAGTGAAAAGAGAACGAGGGAAGGAAGGAAGAGAAAGCAAAAAGGAAAAGGAAGGAAAAGAGAAATGAGAGAAGAAAGAAAAAAAGAAAGAAGGAAAAAAACAAGAAAGGAAGAAAAGGAAGGCAAGTGAGAAAAGAAAGAGAAGGAAGGAAGAGAAACGGGGGAGACACAGTCAGCTCCCAAAGTCCCACAGCGAGTGCTATCTCTGAGCCTGAGCCTCTTGCTGCAGCCAGTCATTCTTTCTCCAGCCCAGTGCTGCCACGAGACGCTTGGGCCACGAGACAGTGCTCTCTCGTGGCTTTCGGAGCTGATGGTGCCTCCTTGCTGGCCGCCGGCTTGGATCTCAGCCTCCGAGCCCTGGTTCTGTGCACTGCAGGCCAGTGTGTGTGCACTGGGACCCGAAAAGTTGTGCACGGGAGCACACGCATTCACCTTAAAGGGAACAGTGGCAGTGGGATGGACTGTCTCCCACCAGGCTGGCTAAATCAACAGATTCTTTACCTCTCTTTATCTGCAGAGATCTGGTCGCAGGTGCAGCTGGTGGAGTTGGGAGTGTTGTGAAAGAAGCCAGGCTCTTTCCACCTCTACTGTAAAACCTCCATGTTCATCTTCAGCAGCTACTCTTTGAAGGGGGGTCCCTCCAGCTCCCAAGGGGGGATCAGGACGATTCTCAGCCATAGGCTTCTCTGGGAATGGCACATTACCCTATTCCACAGAAGGGGCTAATTTTATTGACCGTCCCCAGAGACAATTACAGTGACAGGCTGTTTTTTCACCTCATCTTTAACTGAAAGAACATTGTCTCTTTTTACTGGGAGATACAAGCCAGATCTGTCCCTCTGAGCAGCTGTTCTCCTTTTGGAGCACTTAAGGTCTGCAAAATATAAAGAAACAAACTGTTAGGATACAGTCAAATTAGCCCTCCAAATTACCTCGGCTTTAATACCTTTCACCATTGCGGTATCCATCACTCACCTCAGAAGCTGTGATGCTCTAGGTAAGATATTTAGTCGTTTGAACACAGCAGTATCTTTCTTTCTCTATGTTGGCTTACAGGTGATTGTAGGGCATGCCTCCCCTCACAGTGCCATCTTGGCAGGGGATGCTGGCAGGTGGGTCTTATCCAAACCCTGCTCAAGACGGATGTTGCTTCCCTGACTGACACCAACTATGACCATCATTCACAGCTGAACTGAGTGTGTGTGAGTGTCCTCCTGAGCTGGAGGAGGACAGAAGCCCTTCCACTCAGTGTGCAACTCTTCCCAGAGGTGGCTCCACACCAGATTCTTCACCTGAACCTTTTGCAGGGGAGAGAAAAAGGGGATGAAAGCTGGTCTCAGTAGCAATGTGGTAAGTTAGGAAGGGGGAGACAGACTCCTGGAGTCAGACACAGGTGTGGACGAGGAGCTGACATGAATTTTATGGAATGCTGCCTGAGAATTGAAAGGGGGCTGTTCTCCCAGGCCTCCTGCTGCATATGCTGATTGCACCTTTTAAATCACATCTGATGGGAATGCTGCATCTGTCCCATCACCAAGCCTGTGGGGGGAGACCACCCCCTGGAATCCAAGATACCAGATTGTTGGGCTAGAGAAACAGGCAAATGTGCAGGGGTGTCTCTTGGTCCTTCTCAGAGATAGAGGCACAGGAGCTGCTGAGGTGCCCCTCAGTGTCTGTCAATGCATGTCATGAAAGGTAGACCAGGCTCTCCCTTTGGCTGGGGGATAAGGCTGTCCTATCAGAACCTGCACCGTGCTGTGAATGGAGAAGCACTCACTCACATGCTGGGTAAGGGAGTGCAGGGGAGACGAAGATTTCACTTGCACTGACCAAACACCTCCAGCTACAGATTCAGACTTCTGAACCCAGGGCAGCTGGCGGCCGGGCTTAGCACACTTTCTGCACTCTCTGAGAGTGAGAGGCAGGGGAACAAATGTAGACTTGGCCCTCTGGGACTGGAAGCCTTCACAATGCCACAATAACAAAATGGTAATGTAATTTAATTAATACAGTATTTATATATGTAGTAACTTTGTGTGGAATGGGTTAATACCATAGACAGTGAGTCCTACACATGTCCCAGGCAAGCCAATAGAAACAGAATACAGATTTTTAACTGGTGCAGCAACCAGGGGTGTTGCTGGCACTGGGCACACGGGGCACATGCCCCGAATCAATTTATTTCAGCACACAGAAATGAAGAAATAACCTAATGAAAAAAATGGAGAAACGCAGAGAAAGGTGAAAGGTAAACCACCAGGGCCATCCCTTAGCATGGGGCACTGTCACGGAGAACCGAGAAAAGTCTCTTAGCTCCCCTCTGTTCACAGCCCACCAGGAGTCTGCTATGGTGGAGCCTTCTCCCGTCCAGCACCCAGGTCTCCACGCTACCTGTAGCCAGTTCCCAAATCCAGGCTCAGAGGGTCCGACCCTTGCTCTGTCTGGTCTTCCTTGGGGGGGGGGGTTTCCTCCCTCCACAAGGGTCCCAATAGTTCCAATCCGCAGTGACACTCAGCCAGTGTAGCAGTCAGAGGGTTTATTAGCAATCCACTTTGCACAGCAGCTAGGACAGTTCGGTCTCAGATCAACCAGGAGGGCTGACAGTAAACCCTCAGGACAAGCCCCGGAGGTCCTGCCCCTCCAGCCTCCATCTTCCTTCTTCCCCTCTCTCTCCTTTGTTCTCCCCTCCATCCAGCTGCCCTGGCCCTGGTCTAAACCGGCCACAACCTGTCACCCCCAGGGGGTCCAGGTAAGGTCGCACTAAAGCCTCTTCCCCCCCTAGTGGTACCTATAGTTATCACACCCCTGTGTCCCATCACCAGAATACCATCACCAAAGAACAGGAACAGAAAAGAACCACAGTAGCCAAAGAGCTTTTGTTACTTCATCACATGCACCAACTCACAGAATCTCTGGGCTGTGAGCAACATTCTCATAATCTGTTTTCCACATAGTATAAACTTTGTCCAGGCCTGGCTGCACGGAAGTGATCCAGGGGATCAGGTGCAGGCTCTGTCAGTGGCCACACGTCCTCATGCTCCAGGGGGAGGGCTCTTCTCCCCAGCATCAGTCCCCCTTCATAGTTCCCCAGCTGTTCACCATACTCAGATCCAGCTGGCTCGAGCCCTGTGTCCCAGCCACACTCTGCTTCAGTATGGCTCTCTGGGATGCTTCTTGGGCCTGTCTGGTTCTGCTGCTGTGAGTCTGCGCAGATCAGATCAGCATCTTGGGCTCCTTCTCTGGCCTCTTCCACCCAGCACCAGATGACTTATAATGCTTGTTAATACAGCTGAGAATGGGGTGTGTCTGGGTGTGTGCGTGTGAGTCCGCGGGCACGCATGTGTGTGTATTTTGCACTCTTGACTCATATGTAGCTTGTGGTCCACTATAACAACCAGATCCCTTTCCACTGTACTTCCTCCTAGGCAGACATTGGCCACTCTCTATCTCTGTAATGGATTGTTCTTTCCTAACTGCAGTACTTTGTCCTTGTCTTTAGTGCAGTTTATTTTGTTTACATTAGACTATTTCACTAGTTTGTCCAAATCATTTTGAATTGTGATCCTATCCTACAAAGCACTTGCAAATGCCCCCAGTTTGGTATCATCCACAAACTTTATAAGTGTATTCTCTATGCCATTATCAAAATTATTGATGAAAATATTGAACAGAACTGAACCCAGAAAGTATCCACATGGTTCCTGGCTCATTATGCCCTTCCAGCATGACTGTGAACCACTGACAATTACTCTCTGGGAGTGGTTATCCAATCAGTTTTGCACCCATCTCCATTCAGGCTGTCCTTTGCTTATTTGCTAATGTTTTCAAAA
>VOCP01073092.1:0-57269 GCA_007922195.1 Podocnemis expansa
ACACACACACACACACACACACACACACACACACACACACACACACAGAGAGAGAGAGAGTTCTGCAACCTGGTATGATATAATTACCAGTCCTTTTGTGGGTTGCTTGAGCCAGCCTAGTGGCCAACTAGGCTGGGCACAAGAAGGAAGCCAGGCTTCTGTTGGTTGTGATCTGATGCTCCATCATGTTCTTACCCATCTTTTATACTTGCTGGCCCTCATGTAAGTCTATGGGATTTGCTGTGTCATGTTGCCTCAAGGTTCCTGTGAGATCACTGGTCACCAGTCACTTGCAGACTTGATTGCATTTTGTTCTTTTCTTTCTGGATGGCTCCTGCTGTTTGCTTTAATCAGAGATGTCTGAATTGTTCAGCCAGTTAGATGGTACTTATGCTTCATCAGGACAGGCTGGCAGTTGAGACTGGTCCCTTCACACACACACACACCTTGTTCACACATTTTAAAAAAGCATACACAGTATACACCTAAACCAGGCTTCATCAACTGTACAAATGGTGCACAATGTTTAAGCAGGAGTTCCAAACTGACAATATGGAGTCTTGTTGGACATCGGTTATAATGTCTATTACACATGGTTACAGAATTATTTTACTTATGACACTAAAGGACATATACACAACATCAACTAACATATACTTTAAAGGTGAATGTAATTCATTATCTGTCTGTGCTTCACAGCCACCTCTCACAACTTCATCATGTGCTAACATGGTAAATGCCCAGCTCTTGGAGTTATATGATGACATGAGACTCACTGTTAATTTAAAAGGGAAGAGAAGCCCACCACTTGTAATAAAAAGCTGGAACCTCACACCATAAAGGCAAAAGGACCTCAAACTTATTATTCGTAAGCCACTCAAATGATTTTTTGTGGCCTGCCTCATTGGTAGCAAAGTACTTCTCTAATAAGTGTTGTGCAAAAAGAGCACCCAGGATCTTCTCAAGGGGGAAGAGGCAAAATGCCACATTTATTATAAATAAGTAAGGATAGCAAAAAGTCACACATACACACACGCAAGAAATTCTGCAACCTGGTATGATATAATTACCAGTCCTTTCATGCATTGCTTGAGCCAACCTAACGGCCAACTAGGCTGGGCACAAGGAGGGAGCCAGGCCTCTGTCGGTCAAAAATCCAATGCTCTAAGACAGGCATGGCTGAACTGCTGCTGGCGAGCCCATGCGGCTCTTCAAAGAAAAAGTATGGCTCGCAGGCTAGGGGAGTTAAAACCTCTGGCCTGTCAAGTAGCTCTGCAGCTGTAGGGAAAATAAGCGGAAGAAGATTGTACGCAAAGGACAGTGGCATCCCCACTCAGACCAAATCATGGGCCCAGAATGTGAACGATTTACCACCTTGCCCACGTATCTGTAAACATGTGCAATTTATTGCCTTGTTAATGGCCTCACTCAGACCAGGAGTCCCCTTGCCCTGAGCCAGGCACCCCTCTGTACCAAACACCCCAAAATTTATTGCTGTTTATGTAAACTTACATCTACTTGTTTATCTCAGTGAGCATCCTGTAACCTTACAAAGCATGCCTGTTAGCAGAGCCTGTATGCTGACGTGTACATTCCGTAGTCAGCTAGTAGTTTTGCTTTCCCCTGTGATGCTATATAACAGTAGGAAAGTGTAATGCATGTTGGACTTCACCGATGGACCAGGAAGCTGCAGCAGGTGCCTTCAGAGATAAAGTCCCGGAGCCTGCCTGCTGTCATTTCCAGGGGTCCCTGGTAGCTGAAAGGGATGTAAGCATTCTACCTCTTTTAATAAAATCATTTTTTCTTCTATCGCTTGTGGTCATGTGGTCACTGCTCAATCCAGATCCTGTTGTAGCACCCCCTTTGGGCTGCATCTTGTGTAGTCGTCAGGATTGGGCTTGTGACTAAACCATGTGGAGTAGAAAGCAGCGCTGGATGGGAACCAGATCCTGGGATGGACTCCGACCTCAGAATGGACTCCGCTTGCAAGAGTTTTGGCCCAGATGGCTCCCCCAGTTAGTTGGGAACAGGACTTGGGTGCTAGGTCTATGCCTGCCTGCCTGGCAAAGTGCATGGAGGATTTGAAGGTTGGGGAGGGATGGAGACATGCATTCAAGGACCTAGGGTGCTTACTCCTGACTGTGGTTAAAATGTATGGGAGGACAAGGCGGCCCTCCAGCATTTGGTAAAAAACTTGGAAGGTGAACTGGGGACAGTCAGAGGATGTAGCCACCTTTTCCATGAAGCGCTGGAGGCAGTGCAGGGAAGGTCCCAGCAATGGGAAGAGCAAGCCTCAGGGGTTGCAGTTCGGTTGGCCACTATAACTCACACGCGGAGGCAGTGCAGGCGCAACCCTGGAGTGGCACCTGCCATAGTGCGAGCTCTTATGGCACATGAATGGGATCCTGAGACATGGGATGGTGATATCTGGGAGTCCTCCTCAGTTGAGGAGTGGACTGAAGGGGAGGAGGACCCTGAGGGAGAGGCTGTGAATGCTCGACCTTTGTAACTAACAAGGCGACGGGCCCTCCGGGGCAGGCAAATCCCCAACATACACAGACAATCTGTGACTATACACAGATTGAGTTACAGGGTATAGCTAAGCGGTATAAACAGCAGCCCCAAGAAAGCATGTGAGCTTTTTTAACCTGTATATCGGATCAGGCAGGGAAGGAATGCAGTACTTGTCAGGGAAACCACCGCATCAGCCCAAGGAGGGAAAGGGACTTCCTACATGTGTACAGTCCCAGAGCTGGGGAATGGACCCACAAGGGGCCAACTGGCATGCAGGAGTCCTCCCTTGATCTTGTTACCCCGACCCAGGAATTCCAACACCACAAGGGTCCAAGAGAATGTTGGTATGTTGGTTAGAATGAAGGGTTAAACCTGTCAATTCTTTAACCAGATGCCTGAGCAGAGGGTGTGATAGGGATATATACTGATAAGTATCAATCTATGATAACAATTTGGTACCAGTGTTGTAGTATTAAAAAAAAAAAAAATCAAATACTTGTGTAATGTCTGTAGGAAAATGTGTGGTGTTTATATGTTTTATAAACATTTGTAAATGTGTTAAACATGGGGAAACTGAGGCAGGAGTCTCATCATTTTACTGACATGATTTTTCATGTTATATAACTCAGAGCACCTCTAACACTAAGGCCTCTCTAGAGGCTCTCAGTGGTATCTGAAGCTGGAGGTGCTCGCTTAGGGAGCGCCACATTGGTGCATCGTAAGTGCACCCACACAGCCTGGGACTGATTGCATGCTGTAGGCTGTGGAGGACTGACTCAGGAGTGACTAGTTAGGGTGAATCAGGGTTCAGAAGTGAAGATTGGTGGGTCACAGTGGCACACAACACCAGATCTGGGAAGCAGTCTGTTACACCGGTGCAGCAAGAAGCAGGGCAATGCCCAGCTTAATGCTTTAATTGGTGCTGTGAATTTTTTTAAAAAAGTTATATGTGCAGTAACTGTGAACAGTCTAGGAGCAACCATAATTTATTGTTTTTCCATTTGTTTACTTTGGGTGAAGAAGATAAACACAAAAAAAACCCCCCAGAAATGGATGTTAATAAAATAATATGCAAGTAAAGAAAACTTCACCACCATTAAAAAGCCTTGTGCTAAGCTTAAGATTTCTGAAAAACAGAAAGAGTCCTCTCTCACACAAATCTCAGGCAAGGCTAGTGTGTTTGTGTACAACAAAAAGGTAGAAATTGGAAAAGCATTATGTGATGCTGGTGGTGAATAGACTAACAACCAGGGTCATTCTGCTGAAAGCCGAGAAGTTATAATATAGGAGTTAAATGAGGCCAGCATGTCTCCTCATGGGGGGATTGTGGAAGTCAGGGGCATCGCTGGTGCTGGGTACGCTGGAGCACGTGCCCTGAACCCCAGCCCCAGTGCCCTGGATCTCCGGCCTGATTGGGCCTGGCAGGCTGCGGCCGCAGTGGGCCCCTCCCCTGCGCTGGGGATCTGGGGCCTGGCAGGCCATGGGTGCGGTGGCCCCTTCCCTGCTGGGGATGCTTGGCCTGTGGGCAGGAGGCAGGGCCTGCGGGCTGGGGGTTGGGTCTGGGCCCATGCCCTGGGTCTCTCCTGCAGCCAGCGACGCCCCTGGTGCAAGTTGACTCTTCCCCACTGCAAAAGACAGCACTCCTCTAAAAAGCTGTGTCTGATGGCACAAAACAGAGGTGGTAGCTAAGAAAAAATTGTGGGGGTTGAGCGTCGTTCCTTCCAACTACTCACTTGGGGAGGGTCCCTGGACAAGATACTCAACCTCTGATTCAGGTTTTAGGAGGAGATTATGTTTATCTCGGTGTGATGTTGAAAATTAACTTTGCTTCTTTAAGCCAGGAAACTCCAGTTTGTGAATATTCCGTCCTGCCTTCAAGCCACTTGCCTTAACAAATCTAACCATAGAATCAGGCGAGCAGGCTGTGGTAGACGTGAGACTGATACCCATTATCTCAGAGGGTTGTTACATCTGTATAACACTGCAGGCAAATCTCAGGTTACAGGGACTGAATACTGGTGCGGCAGTGATAGATGGCGAGCATGGAGGGGAGCTTACCATTCATGTGTACAATCACAGTTTGAACCCCATACGCTTTGCACTGGGCGATTGGGTTGCCCAATTGATCAGTGCAAAAAATTATTAACACCCAGCTGCAGGAGATCAGCCCCGGACTGAAGCTGTTACACGAGGAGGCAAGGATCTCAGCTCCACTTCAGGGCCACTAACAGCAGGGCAAAAATTCTGGGTGCACTGTCTCAATAAACTGCCACAGAAGGCAAAGTTACATGCTGGGTCATGTTTGCTTGTAACCCCTTATCTGTATGTCTTAGTAGAGCTAAATTGAGCAAACGGGAATACAAACTCTGTGTGCTAAGAAAACATGCAGAAGTACACTGATTTCTCACTAATTTGTCATTCCTCTTTAAGGATGTGTCAGGAGCAATTGCTGATTCCCCTGTTATGGTTGCATCTGATCACCACAATCCAGGTCTTAAACCCCAAAGAACAGTGGAAGTCAACCACCTTGATGAGAGAGCAAGAACCTTCCACCATCCAGTGCCCTCCCAAAACACAAAGAAGTACAAAAGCTAAATCCTTTGTACTGCAGGATTGAACTTAAGGACAGGTCCATGGACACAGGCCAAGACTATAACAACTACCTTCAGGGTTGCTTGATGTGCCTGGCTGAACTCCTCAAATTGGCCTGCGGCAGCAACTTGGGGAGCAACCTACCAGGGTATCCATGTTCCAGATACCTCTCACAACCTTACTTTCTGCTCCAGGGTGAATGCCTCCCAAGGAACCAACTGAACACTATTGGTAGAGGACACTACATATATTACTGAACTTAAGGACACTGTTATCGGGCCCTATAAGGGACAATATAGCCATGCGGTTGCACACAGATTGTGGATGACTTTTGTGATTATTGTTCAGAGAATTGTGGGAAGTATGAACTGTGACCTGAGTCATCTGCCTCAACGCCCAGAGGTATGGAGAGCCATGTGTGGCCCCACTGCTCATTTCGATGCGGTGAACTTGCCAATGCCTAATCAGGGAAAGACATTGGGATACCAGTTTGGAGGGAGTCTGTCTTTCTGGGTAGCAGTAGGAAACCATCTGGAAGCAAATCCTCTCTGTCCTGGGAACAAAGGAACACAGGGGCATTGTGGAAGGAGCCGAAGGGAGGAGTGGCCACAGGCATGGGGAGTTCAGATCCCCAAACAGCACTTGAAATGGTAATATCTGGGCTGATGCAGGTGTTTGTGGGAGATAAGCAAGTGATATAAGGAAAGAGAGCAAAAAGTGAAAACTAGAGTTAGAAGGGACAGTTACTGGACTGTGAGCAGTGGGGGAGGAATGAGTGGGCATGTCCCCTAAAAGACTCCTGTCAATTGTCCAGGAAGAGTGTGAGAGAATGTGTTTTAGATGGGGTTTTTAATTGAATAGCAGTTGTCTTGACTAACCATGTAGGTTGCTCTGTGTGGTAGCAATCCTGAAAGTTCACTGAAGTGACAGTAGCTCAAGCAAGCCCTCCATGAGAGAATGCTGGTACAATACTTCTGCACTGGAAGTGGGGGGCCAAGATTTATGCCAAACCAACTTACCAGCAGGCAGAAAGTCTAGCTCACGTTTCCCTCTAATTGGACTTTCCCTCTGGGGCCAAAATGGGATAGTGTATATGACCAAATCAGTGACCTAGAAGTGATGCTGCAAGATTACCAAAAGGAGCCCTTGACAGGGAAAAGGCTTCTAGCTTACATATGGTACACCAGAAGGGGGAATTATTAAAGTTAACAGCAAAGTTAGAGGCAGTGTCTGGACATCACTGGTATGACATGTTCTTAGGCTACAGCCTTAGCTGGACTGGTGTTTTTAGTTTCTTCCTCCATCCAACTGGAATTATATTAATTGGGTTTTTACTTGTTTTATTTTTAATGATTTTACTTTTTGCTATGTTTGGCATTTGGCTAAGTGCATCCATACCATGTATCTATTCATAAGGGCCCACACTGGCTGAGTGGAAGTGCCAAGGTGTGGAGTGTAGGGAAAATAAGCGGAAGAAGATTGTATGCGAAGGACAGTGGCATCCCCACTCAGACCAAATCATGGGCCCAGAATGTGAACAATTTACCACCTTGCCCATGTATCTGTAAACATGTACAATTTATTGCCTTTTTAATGGCCTCACTCAGACCAGGAGTGCCCTTGCCCTGAGCCAGGCACCCCTCTGTACCAAACACCCCAAAATTTATTGCTGTTTGTGTAAACATATATCTACTTGTTTATCTGAGTGAGCATCCTGTAACCTTACAAAGTATGCCTGTTAGCAGAACCTGTATGCTGACATGGGTACGTTTCCTAGTAAGCTAGTAGTTTTTCTTTCCCCTGTGATGCTATATAACAGATGTGGCCAAACTGTGGCTCTTTAAAGAAAAATTGTGGCTCCCGCGAGAGCGCAGGAGGGCAGGGAAGGGCAGCATGGCGGGAGCCAGGGGGCGAGAAATTTGCAGTGGTCAGGGACAGCAGACAGGCAGCGGCAGGGTGAGAGCCAACAGCAGAGGAGCAGCATTGTCAGAGCTGCAGGAAAAAGCAGAGTGGTCAGAGCCGGGGGAGGGGCAGCACTGGGAGAGCCCGCAGGGAAAAGCAACGTGGTAAAAGCTGGGAGGGGAGAAGCAGCACTCTGAAGGCTTGCAGGGGAAAAGCAGCCTGGTAAGACTGGGGAAGGGAAGGGAGGGGCAGCATTGAGAGAGCCTTACCAGCAGAAAAAAGCAGCGTAGTAAGAGCTGGGAGGGGAGGTGCAGCATTGTGAGAGCCCCAGGGAAAAGCAAGTTGTCAGTTAGGTGGAAGGACAAGCACTTAGAGCAAGTACCTGCCAGATTCTACAGTTTGCCCACACTATTAATTCTCACCTCCTTGTCTGTGTGCATTATGATAGTCTTTAATTACATCAGTGCATGATTTTTTAAATACTTTTCTTTTTTGATATTGTTTTCTGGGTAAATATTTTTAAAACTGGCAACATAAATTGATCAAGAACAAGTCTACAATGAACTACAGATAAGTGATGATAATTAGCAATTTAAACCTGAAAAGCAATTGTAAATTAATTTTTTTAAATCACCTGGTATTTCCAGATATTGTAATACAATGCAAAATTATTTCTCTTGTATTTCTATTTTGCGACTTACATAAGAATCATCAGAAATGACTGAAAATTGACACAAGTGTTAAATCCAAAACCACTGACCACTGTCAAAAGGTTATTTAAAAAAACTCTATTTAAAGAATGTTACAAGTACTTATTATGGATCATGGTTCATTTTCAGCATGCAAAATGATTTAGACTTAGGATAGACCACCACTACTGAAAACTGGCTTTAGAAAAAAAATTCCTTAAGTCCATTGAACAAGTGTGCCTGAGACATCGGTATGTCTTCTCTTTGCAGAAGGAACTGCTAGGACATTTATTTTACAAGAAAATTTTAATTAATATAACTAAGTCAATTACCAAGATAATTTACATTCACTGCAAAGTTCAATAGCAGCACTATACTTCTACTGATTAAATAGCATTCAACATGTATTAATTCTTCTTTGTTATGTAGTCAAAATCTATTTATATTTCAGTGCAGTCTTCATGAATGACTCTATGGGTATCTGAGCCCATTAGACAAGAGTAATTTTTGTGATGGGCTGAGGACGGAAAATTGTGTTATAAACTTTCTGAAAAAAAGATCGCGCACCAATAAAGATTTTACTTAGTATTATAAAAACCAAATAATGATATTTAGAATTTATACAGGGCCTGATCCCAAACTGAATAAACTCAATGGGATTTTTTCCATAGTATCTTCTGTGCATGGACTGCAAAGCACTTACTAAAACAGGCTCTGATCTTGCACTTTCTGTCCCCCTAAATTCTCATTGATCTGTTGGGATTCTGAACAGTTGAAAAGGTATCCCTGTGTGCATCTCTTCACAGGATTAAGGTGAGAGCAGTGTTTTCCCTTACTATTACTCTCATTTTAAAATTAATTGTTTCTGAGTCGTCAGACCTTTTGTCTTCACTGTGCATGAATATTTTAGTGAACAAGTTTACTGGCAGAAATATTGGCAGCGAAGTGGGGGCATGGTAGGTGCTGGGATGAGGTGGGAGGCAGACGTGCGGCATGGTTGGGGAGCAGAGCAGCAGCAGCGTGGGAAGAGATGGCAGGGAAGCGGCAATGGGGTGGGGGAGAGAAGCGTGATATGGTCAGAAAAGCCATAGCATGTTTAGATTTTCTTATAGGCCTTAATGCAGTGTACTTGTTGTTAAAATAAAATCATGTTTTACAAGTCCTAAACATGATGTGGAATACTAAGAAATGGAAAAGGAGAAAAGTATAAAACTGAATGTAGATTACTTTCAATTTTTTGGCACAACTTAAAGCTGTGAAGCATCATGTTCCACAATGAAATTCAAAACATTGTGCAATACTTAGAGATCAGCATCTCAGAGAGCTTTTACCTGCTTCATTGACAAGTTACTGCCCAGATTTAAAAAAAAAAAACTTGCCACAAGCCTGTAGTGTTCTACATCTAGCAACATCTAAATTTTTAATGTATAGGCCTAGTTTCATGGTAATCTTAAATAATTATTAGAATCTGACTATAGTCGATCAATATTTGCCCTATTTTTATGATAAAATTAAAGTCTGCAATGAATTTTAAACTTAATAATTTTGGAGTAGGTAAAAGTATACGGCTATATGCCTCAGTCCGGCTCTCGAAGGTTTGATAATCGACTTGTGCTGCTCTTGAGTTCCATAAGTTTGGCCACCCCCTGCTATATAACAGTAGGAAAGTCTAATGCATGTTGGACTTCACCGATGGACCGGGAAGCTGCAGCAGGTGCCCTCGGAGATAAAGCCCCGGAGCCCGCCTGCTACCGTTTCCAGGGGTCCCTGGTAGCTGAAAGGAACGTAATCATTCGACCTCTTTTAATAAAATCATCTTTTATTCTATCACTTGTTGTTGCAAATTATGTTCTGAGCCATGCAACCGGTTCGTGGCAGGCTGAGGCACATTAAACAGAGTACCAGGAATTATATCTATTAGTTTATTTGCAATTGCAAAGGTGCCCCCTGAACCGAAGTCACAGGGAGGACCCCAATTACAGCAACACCACACATATATATCTTTTACATTCTTCAAGGAATACATTAGTACTGCACAGTCATAGTTGTTTATTGAATTTGGATTGGTTTGTTGAGTCTTTTTTCTTATATGGTAAACTACTAGCTAGGTCCATACTCTTCGTTCAAGTTCTGTGTTCTTTCATTGTTTTTGCCCAATGTCCGTATCATTGCTGGTGAGTTAATTCTGGAGTCAGAGTGAGCCTGACAGTCTAAGTCACTTACTCTAACAGCCTAGTCAGGCTACCTTATACTTATGCTAACTTGTTTAGTTTTGCTACACTTGTGGTCATGTTGTCACTGCTCAATCCAGATCCTGTTACAGCACCCCCTTTGGGCTGCAGCAGCCAGCAGCTCGGAGGAGGGAGCTGATAGCTCAGAGGAGGGGATGGGAGGAGGAGGAGCAAGCGGGTGGGCAGCGGAGAGCTCAAAGGAGGGGGGGGGCCTGCAGAGGAGGAGCATGGAGCAGCAGTTGGTAGGTCAGAGAAGGCTGGGGGAGGAGGGAGCTGGGCAGCTTAGGGAAGCGATGGGGGTGGATCTAAGGACGGAAAGGAACTTCAGAGAATGGGGGCAATGAAGGAAGTGAATGAGGGGATCAGGGAGGAGACAAGCTGTTAAGGACTTAAAGACTAACAAATTATTGTTAGTTATTTTCTGTTTCATAGATTTCAGTGTGGATTTCATTTTGCTTTGCTTTATTTTATTTTGTACTTTGTATTTTTTTATTTTCTTTTGGTCTGGTTGGTTTGGCTGGGTTTGTTTGTTTGGTTTGTATTTACCTTAAATGCAGCCTCAGTCCTGTCCACAGCACTTTACAAACTTAGGGTCACTTCATGCACTTCCTTACAAGTATGGTAGTCAGGAAAACAGGTTAAAAAGTCTTCCATTGTATCACATGGAGAAGGAATAAGCCAATGAAGAAGCCTACACCTTCTTGCCAACTCTACAGAAACCTGTTGATCGAGCTCTGGAGAGTTAAACAAGGACTTTTGTTGAACTTTTAAAGACTAACCCATTTATTTATCACATTTCTCCCGTGAAAGCTCAAGCAACAAATAAATGGGTTAGTCTTTAAAAGTGCTGCAGGACTCCTTGTTTGTTTTGCTGAACTACTAACACGGCTACCTCTTTGGAACTCTAGACAGTTGAGGCTTTTCAGAGACCCTGAGGCATTTAGATTAGGGATAAGCTGTTTTCCATAGCATCCTCCCTCTTCGGAATTATTTTATGCAGAATCCTATTCCACAAAACCAAGCCTGTTGGGCCATGTATGGAGTAGGAGAGTGTTTCCCAGGACAGTTGAGTTGTTATGGGAGACCGGAGCAATGTTCCTTCTAAGCTGAGCAAGTTATGGATGCACTTGGGGAGCCAATGAGCAGGGGCCCAGCACCGGGTCTGGTAACCAGGAGGAACTTGCTCAGCTGCATTCAAAAGTTGCTAAGCTGCATCATCAGCTTAGAGGGAACATTGCAGGGAAGGGGAGCAATGGTCAGGGACAGCAGAGAAGCAGTGGCATGGACAGAGACGGTAGGGATGCAGCACCGGGGGGGGGGGTGCAGCATGGTCAGGGAAGCCCTGGCATGTTTAGATTTTCTCATAGGCCCTAATGCAGCTTACTCCTTTGTTAAAATTGTATTTTACAAATCCTAAACACGATGTGGAATACTGAGAAATGAAAATACAAAGGAGAAGAGTTTAAAACTGAATGTAGATTACTTTCAATCTTTAGCACAGCTTACTGCTGTGAAGCACTGTATTCCACAATGAAATTTGTTAATTCAAAACAGTGTGCAACACATAGAGATCAGCACCTGTGAGAGCTTTTACATTGACAAGTTACTGCCCAGGTTTTAAAAAAATTGCCACTAGCAAGCAGTATTCTACAGCCAGCAACGGCTAAGTTTTTACTTTATAGGCCTAGTTTTCATGGTTATTAGAATCTGACATTAGTAGGATCAATATTTGCCCTGTTTTTAAGATAAAATTAAAGTGTGCAATAAATTTTAAGCTTAGTAATTTTGGAATAGGTAAAACTATGTGGTTATATGCCTCAGTGTGGCTCTCGAAGGTTTAATAATCGACTTGTGTGATGCTTGAATTCCATAAGTTTAGCCACCTCTGCTCTAAGGTGACAGCTGCAGAATGAGACCCAGAGTTTTCATGTTCTTACTCATGTTTTATACTTGTGGCTCTTATGTAAGTCTGTGGGATTTTCTGTGTCATGTTGTCTCAGGGTTCCTGTGAGAGCATAGGTCACAAGTCTTTTGCAGCCTTGATTGTATTTTGTTCTTTTCTTTCTGGGATGGCTCCTTCTGTTTGCTTTACTCAGAGATGTCTGCATTGTTTGGCCAGTTAGATGGTAATTGTGCTTCATCAGGACAGGCTGGCAGTTGAGACTGGTCCCTTCAATTACACATCCTTTATTCATACGTTTAAAAAAAACATACACCTAAACCAGCTTTCATCAAGTGTACAAAATGGAGCACAATGTATAAGCAGGAGTTCCAAACTGACAATATGGAGTCTTGTTGGACTTTGGTTATAATGTCTATTACACATAGTTACAGAATTATTTTACTTATGACACTAAAGGACATATATACAGTATTAAATAACATATACTTTAAAGGTAAATGCAGTGAGGGGCAGCAGTGAAGAGCCAGGGGGGCAGCAGTGAGGAAAGAGCAGAGCAGGGGGGCAGCAAGGGTGATAGAAGTGAGGAAAGGGCAGAGCAGGTGGGAGCAAGGGGGCAACAGTGAGGAAAGGGTGGAGCAAGGGGCAACAGTGAGGTAAATTAAAAGTGAGCAGGGGCAGGAGTGGGGGGCAACAGGGGTGACAGCAGTGAGGAAAGGGCAGAGCAGGTGGGAGCAGAGGGGCAACAGTGAAGAAAGGGCGGTGCAGGGGGCAGCAGCAGGAAACAGAAGTGAGCAGGGGTGTAGCAGTGAGGAAAGGGCAGAGCAGGGGGCAGCAGGGGTGACGGAAGTGAGGAAAGGGCAGAGCAGGAGGGCAGGAGTGAGGAATGGACAGCAGGGGGGCAAGGGAAAAGCAGCAGCAAATATTTTGGGGTAGCGAAGCTGCCAGAAACTCCAGAGGAAGCCAGCAGCAGTGGGTGGGGGGTTACGGGCCAAGGCCAAAAGGGACCTCGGCTTATACCTGGGTCGCCAATTTTAGCTTTTTTGGGGGCTCAGAATTGGGGGGGGGGGGGGCAGCTTGTGCCTGGATTGGCTTATACCTGAGTATATATGGTAGATTTAATTCACTACTGTTGTCATTTCGGTACGGGTCTGTGTGGATACTTTTACTTGAAAAGTGCCTTACAGCAATTTAGTGTAAATTATTTTTGACAGATTTAAGCTCACTTGAAGGACACTTATTCTAAAATAAGTGTTCACATACAGACTTAAACTGAAATAGCAAAATGGAGAATTAAAATGTATTTAATTATTTTGATATAGCTTTGTGTGTAGAACCGGCCCGTAGGGTCCTGTGACGATCCCAGACTACCATGACTGTTGTATAAGGTGACTTGTTCTTCAGCTAGCATCAGATGATATCAGAACCCTACTATGCTAGACCAATGGTTGTCAAAGGTTGGGTCATGGCACCAGCGCTGCTCTGAAGTGGGGGGCTGGTGCACCATGCCCCCCACCTGGCCAGCACTGCTCAGGGGAGGGGGATGGCTGCCTCATGCTGCATGACTGCTTGGAGTGGCTCATGGGAGGGAGGCAGCTGCCCCTCGCTCCCTGGCCAGCCAGCATGGCTCCCAAGAAGGGAGCAGCTACCCCTTGCTCCCCAGGTGGTGAGTGCTGCCAGCTCCTGGGAGGGGGGTAGCTGCCCTGCTTGCCCCGGCAGGCTGGTACTGCTCCCATGTGCTCCTTGGCCAGCCAGTGCTCTTTCCCGTCTGGTTGTCTGGTGCTGCTTTGGGCTCCCTGCCTGGCACAGGCTGTTCCAGAGCTTCTGGCTAGCAGGGGCTGCTCTGGGCTCCCTACCTGGCAGGAGCTGCTTCAGGTGGCGGTGGGTGCCCCACACTTGGCCAAAAGTGCTCTGGGGCAGGGGCACCTGTCCTACCCAGCCAAAGCTGCTTCAGGATGGAGGTGGCTGCCTCAGCCGAGCCCTACTGACATTGCCTCAAGCACTGCGGTACTGCTTTGGGGTAGAGGCTTTTCCCCCAGACTAGAGCCTTCAGCCAGGGCTTCTCACTATTTCCCCAGCCCTGCTCAGGGAGGGGAAGTAGCAGTGGCAGGAAATTTGAAAGGACACTAGCAGCCCTGGTGTGCTTGGTAGTGGTGGGCTGGTGTCCTTTCAGATTTCTTGATGCTGCTACCCTGTTCCCTTGCATACTGTGTAGAGGGGCTGCTCTTACAGCTTCTCTCCAAGATACGCCTGGGGACTTGTCCCCAAGCCAGGCTGGGAAAATGACCACTTGGGGTAGCTTTTTTCCCCAGGCACATGAGAGAAAGGGGAAGCTCCAGGTAGCTTCTTTCCACACTGTTTCTAGAGACCTCTGCCCCAGCCCAAAGAAGCACCCCAGAGCGGCTCTTATCCATGGTGGCTGGGGTGGGCATCTCTGGTAATGCCATACAAAGAAGTGCTCTATGCTTCTTTTGGCCTCGTGCCTGGGGACTTCAGTGCCCTCCCCCCCCCCCCCCCCAACCATGGTCACTACTGAATTTTCAGGTGGCGGCTGTTTTTTCCAGTGGAGGGGTTGCCACATTGCAGAGAGGTCCGGAGCAGGGTCCCGAGGAAAAAAGGTTTGACAACTACTTTGCTAGACTATACAAATGCATAGTAGGAGATCTGAACATGATATTGTAGGTGATCAGCGCCACTGGCCTGTCGGGGGGGGGGGGGGCACCTCCTGCTGGAGGTACAGGGGAGTTAGCTGATAGGGTACCCCTCCCAGTAGCCAGAAAAATGTCTACGGCCCCAGCCCCCAGGCGGGGCGGGCAAGTACACAGTCTATGGTGACAGCTCAGGTGGTCAGGAAGGATTTGATGTTTCCTTTGCTAGGAAAGGTGGGGGTTGAGGAGGGAGACACAGGCCCACCTGCTCCACTGCATCTCAGCCCAGAGCCCTAGACAGTGGCAGGGTGGTCCCCCATGGGGTCAGCAGAGCCCCCTCCAAAACACACTGCCCTGGGGACCTGGCCCACCATTCTTCCCTCCCTGGGCTACTTCCTCCGACCCTGACCCATCCCCCGCCCTGAGTACCTATCTCCAGTGAGGGTAGCCATCCTCAGGGTCTCCCTCGTAGAAGGCTTGCGGGATCCAGACAAACTCATCAGTGTCCATTGGCAGCAGGTCCAGATACTCCGCAGGCTCTTCGATGAGGGGCAACTCCTCCGAGTTCTGGGGCCTGTACGGAACCAGCATCTCCTCCTTGGTGAAGGGTGGCTCCTCTAACTCGCAGGGTGTGATGCTGTCTAGGTCTAGGGGACTGTTTATGATTATTTTTCATATTGATATTTCACATTTACAGTGATCCATATGTGGTATGCCATGTTTGGTATCAAATGAAAGGCCATAATTTGCTAGGAATGCTTATATGATTTGTATGTAGGTATCATGCCTGTATTGCAGATTAGAAATCTATTTGTTTTTATGTGTATTCCAAGTTGTTTGAGCTAAGGCAAGCCCAGACTGGTGTGTGCAAACTATTGTCTTATTGATGGCCCATCAGAAGGGGGTTCCCAGCTACAGTGGTCCCAAGAGGAAAATGGTTTGACCAGTTACCTAGCCTGACCATGTGGCCCACCTCCATTTTGATCTGGCAAGGACGCTGAGATAAAAGGCCATAGCCCATTCTCCATTTTGTCTTCAGTCCTCAGCCTGTCTGCAGCTGACATCCTCCTCTGGGACTCTTCTCCTGGGACTGAACAAAGGACTGAGACCCACCCAGCTGCTGCTGCTGCCGCTGGTGCACACCAGAGGCGTGGGACTAACCTGCAAACTACAGGATCTTCAAGGATTTGCTTTCTATGGACTCTAAACCATTTGTATGTATGTGATCCACTTTGACCTTTTAACATCTCTCATATGTAGCTTGTTTTCTTTTTATATTAAACCTTTAGTTGTAGTTACTAAAAGATTGGCTGACAGCATGGTATTTTGGGTAAGATCCGGGTCTATATTGTTCTGGGTGCTGTGGCTGGCCCTTTGGGATCAGGAGGACTCGTTTCTTAATGTGACTCAGTGGAACAATAGGATCTGATGTGCAGTAAGGGGGCTGTTTCTATTCTATTATGCTTGGCAGTGACCAGAGTGGTTACTCAGTGTGCTTTGTTATTGACTGGGAGACTGCTTTACATATGATCCGTCAGTGGTTTAGGGGTTTGGCCCCTGGTTTTGCAGCTTGTCCTGATTTTGGCACATTCAGGAAGTTATCCCAGGAGGCTTGGGTCACACAGGGCCCAGAGGCTGTTGGCAGCTCTTCCTCTACTGAAGGAAGCTCCTCTAGGTTGCAGGGCTGGTAGGTCACAGGGTATTCCACTTACCCAGGTTACAAGTCTGCCTCCGAGCAGGGAGGCTGCAGCAGGGTTCAGTGGGCTTTTGAGTGCCCACCCCAGTCGGCAGCCTGAGGGTTCCCCTCTGAGTCACTCGGCCCTGGGAGGCTGGGCAGACCATAGCACTTGGTAACCTGAGGGGCAGGGCGGGGCACATTCTTCCCTTTTGGGAACTGAGGCCTAATTGAGCTCCCAGCCTGGACTTTTATACTGCCCTTTCCTGCTCTGGCCACGCCCCACTGCTTCTGGGGCCTAGGTCTTGCAGTTCCCCAGAGAGGGCATTTGGGGTACACCCCCAGCTCTGGGTCTGAGGGAGGCCACATCACCTGATTGCACTTTCCTTGGGACCTGCTGTTCCTGCTCCACCTCCAGCTTCTCCTGCTCTTGCCTTCCCTCCTCAAACTTTTTGCCCTGGTCTGGTTACCACTACCACTCTGCTGCTGCTGCTCCTGCTGGCTGGCCTTCCTCCTGCCCACTCCATTGCTCTGTGGGGAGTGGGGGGAGCTACAGAAGAAACTCCACTACCACCACCAGAGGGGAAGACCACGTCTCCAGCTAGCCAGTCCCAGCTGCTCCTGTGCCTGCTGCTACCTGGAGCCTGCTGCCTTTCCACAAGAAGCCACCACCACTGAGGGGAGGCCTCAAGGACTGATACTTTGCTGTTTGCATCTGGGGGGGGTGAGCTTTCAAAAGACTGTGAACTTAACAGGACCACCCCCAGCACCCCCAGCTGCTGCCCCCTTGGCCTCCCCTCCCTTCAAGAAAGCAGCAGGCTCCCAAGCCTTTGGAACACCTTGGGACTGTTTGAGCATCAGGGATTACAGAACCTCCCCCCCAGCAGTAGCAGTTCCCCCTACCCCATTGCCTAGTCCTCCCCATTATTCTCCCTCACCCCAGAGGCTGGAGAATTCCTACCCTTTGCTTTGCCCTCCAGCTGGTTCAATGTCCCCCCCTTTACACACTCCCCCTCAGACCCTCCCTAAATCCTTGAGTTTGTTTTAGTCTCCTGCCCTGCCCTAGTTTTGAAAGTTTGGTTTTGGTTCCCCTGCCCTGCCCCATTAGTCCCCACTGCCTTCCTGCCCTGCCCTTGATGCCTATCAGTCCCACCCTTACAGTATCCCCCCAACCAGAGTTGGTCAGGCCTCATGAGCCCCTAACCTTTTGTTTTTTCCTCTGTGCACTGCACTCCAGTGCAGCCGGAGGAGCTGGCCCTTTAAGCCCTTAAACCTATCCCTCTATCCTTGGCACCCGCCTCCCTTGCCTACAGCCTAGCAGGGAGGAATGGTCTGCTACCCCTTATTCCTACATAGCCCACCTCTCTCCCATTGTCTGGTTTCTTCCTGCTCCCCTTTTCACACCCTCCTCCCCAGCCTGCTGCTCAGTATCCGCTGGTCCCCCCTCCCCCTTTTGTTCCTCATCCTTGTTTACCCATCCCAGGTCTCCCTTCCTGTCAGTCCCTCTGCTGAAGCATGGAGACCTCTGCAGTCCCCCCCTGAACCCCCATCTATCCCTGCGGCTGCTCCCTTAACCATGGCTCCTGCCCCTACTACCTCGAGTAACCCCAGTGGGGCACCTGCACCGGAGGGCACAGCTGGGACCTCCACTACTGCTGTCACAACTTCCTTGGCTGGTAAAAGAGCAAGGGGAAAAAGGCGAGCAAGGGCCCTGTTGTTCCCACGGTCCTACCATTGGCCGCAGCCCCTTCTTCCCCTGCCATTCCCTCCACCAGTTCCAGCCCCCAGATCGTACACCCAGGCAGCTGTCACCCCTCCACCTGCCGCCGTACCATCTGCCTGCACTGCCTCCTCAAATACCATCTCGGGGGGGCCAGGGCCCCTTTGCCTCCTTGAGTAGGAGGCACGGTGTCCATTGTCTCCTGGTGGCTGCCTCGCCCCATGTGGAGATCTACATGTGGGTGATGGTGAGGGTGGTGGGGCCCTCGGCTATTGTGGCAGCCTTGAAGACGTATGGCAAGATAATGTTTTTCCTAGCATCAGAGGCTGCCGCACAGGAGGCGGTTGTCAGGGGCCTGGCAGTGGGCAGCGTCCACGTTCCGGTGGAACCCTTGGAGGACCTGGGTGTACAGGTGGTCCTCACTTCTGTCCCTCCCTTCCTCTCCAATGCTGCCCTCATAGAATCATAGAATCATAGGGTTGGAAGGGCTCATAGGTCATCTAGTCCAACCCCCTGCCAGAGGCAGGACCACTCCCACTAAACCATCCCAGTCATGGTTTTGTCCAGCCGGGCCTTAAACACCTCCAAAGATGGAGATTTCACCACCTCCCTTGGCAGCTCATTCCAAGGCTTCACCACTCTCCTAGTAAAAAAGTTTCTTCTAATATCCAGCCTTGACCTCCCTTACCGCAACTTGAGACCATTGCGCCTCGTTCTGTCCTCTGTTATTACTGAGAACAGTCGAGCTCCCTCTTCCTTAGAGCATCCCTTCAAGTAGTTGAAGGTTGCTATCAAATCCCCCCTCAATCTTCTCTTCTGCAGACTAAATAAGCCTAATGCTTTCAGTCTTTCCTCATAGGGCTTGTGCTCCATCCCTCCTTCCCCATCTTTTCACCCTTGGAAAGCTGATATCTGTCATCAGCCCTCTTCCACTGGGCTGTAAGGACCCCGCCCTCCGTCATGTCTTGTCCTTCCGCTGGCAGGTGCAACTGCAACTTCTGCTAGTGGGGGCATGTGATGGGGGGGGCGGCATTAGAGGGGTCCTTCGTGGTGCTCCATCAAAGGGTCCATTATAAAATTTTCTATTTCTCAGGGGAGGCTTGGTGCTTCCTCTGTAGGGCCACGGGGCACGTCTGGAGGGACTGTCCCCTGGCCTGGCATGAAGAGGGAGCAACTGCCCCCCCCCCCGAGGCTGTAATGGGCACCAGCCATACCACCGCTGGCGACCCAAACCACCAGGCCTTTGAAGCTGCCTCTCCTACTCCTTCAAGAAGTACAACCACCACTGCCTCTTGGGACGTGGGGATAACTGCCCACCATGCCCAGAGGAGTGGCAAGGCCCCATCACCACCCCCACCGAACCATCTGGGAGGGGGCCCCAGACATGGGAGAGGCCACATCCCGGGGGAGGGTTCCCATCCCCTTGCTTCCCCTCCCCTGATCCTTTCCCCTGAAGAGCCTTCACCCTTGCTGCCTATCCCTGCCCTCCGATACCATCCTAGAGGGCCAGGCTATCCCCCAGAGGAAGTGCAGCAAGTGGGAGAAGGCTCAGTCCCTCCCCAGTACATCAGATGGGGAGGAAGGCCCCTGAAAGTCATTGCAGGGGACTGATACCACCAAAAATATTGTCACCAATGCTGAGCTGCTTGCTGCACCCCCTGTTGAGGTCCAGCGGGAGGCTCCAGCCAAAGGCGATGGGTGCAGTAGAGGAAGGAAGCAGTGCTACCCACTTACAGGAGGCCCCTGTTGACCCCCCCCCCAGAGAGGCTTGTCCCCCCTGAACCTGCTACACCACCATCAACTGAGGTGGGGGGGACTTAGGCTCCATCTTTGCAGCGATAAAGTCCCTGGGTCTGACCATGGTAGCCCCAAGGGACGATGACCCTCTGCCAGCGGGCCTCGATCTGGGTGGCAATAATCCTTCACCACCCCCTCCCATGCCCCAGACCCAGCCTGAATCCCAACCCTTGTCTGCTGTCCCTGTTCTTATCCCAGGGACACCCCCGGGTTGCTCCACCTGCCTGGCTGCTGTTGGTACTCTAGCTGCAGCCACCGAGCCTTTCGAGGCGACGGCCAGCCCTGAGCAGCTGGGTCCTGGGGTATTGTCCCCAGCGGGACAGCTGCCCCGTCCCCCACTTTTTTCCCCCCCCATGTCCAATGCTGAGGACAGAAAAAAATCAACCAACTTCAACTCCCGTGCCCAGTGTCGGTGCGGACCACGCCCTGGATTCCTTTTTAGAAAAACCCATGCCTGGACAAGGGGAGCCGCACCCCAGTGGTTCAACCACCGGGGCTCCTGTGCCAGCTCCCATCTCTCTCCCTGCTTCCATCAATGTCGCTCCTGACCTTGTTCCAATCCCCCCCTTAGACGTTACCCTTAGTCCGACCCTAGTCCCATCCCCTATTGCTGCCACCCCGAGGATTGTGTCTTTCCCCTTTCCAGCTACCGATTCCTGGGGGGCAGCATTTGTGGCTCCCTCAGTTCCTGGGGCTGCTGTCTTCCCTCAACCACCACCCTTCCATGTGCCAGGGGTTCAGCTGGGTGACAACGGCACCCACGAAGTTGGCGCCAAGAGGGGGCTCTGCACCCTGTCGTTCCATCCTGGCTGGCTGTGGGGCTACTACAGGGACCTGACCAGAGGACCTGGACCCCCTGATGCTGCAAGAGGAACTGTGTGCGTTCCTGGCCAACTCTCCTGGGGCCAGGAGCTGGGTGCAGCTTGCCCTGCAGCACTGGGGGGATTTCCGTCTTGTCCTTTGGGCTGTGAGGGCCATACTGAAGAAGGGCAAAGGAACCGGGAGGTGGGGTGCCACAGCCTACCAGGGGGCCCGCAGCTTCTGTGACTCTCTCATGGCCTTGGGGGTCAGTCACGACAGTTGCATGGCCTGACGAGGGGCCCTTGCCACCTCTGAGGATTCCCCCCCCCCAGCCCTCCTCATGGCCCCTATCATCTTCACAACTTTAAATGCCAGAGGCTGTAGGATGGGTCTCCGCAGGACCCAGGTACTCTCTTTCCTTCGGGGGGGGCGGGACGCTGTGATTTTTCCCTGCAGGAGACCTGCATGGATCCAGACGCTGAGGCCAGCTGGTGGCTGGAGTGGGGGAATGGGGTGTTTCTGAGCCATCTGTCCTCCTGCTCCGGTGTTGTGGCCACGCTGTTCTCCTACAGCCGCAGATGCTGGGGGTCACTGAGGGCATGCCAGGCTGCCTGCTGCACCTCCAGGTCTGCATGGAGGGCTGACATTGAACCTGGTCAATGTCTATGCCCCCACATTGGGCCTGGAGCGAGTGCAATTTTTTCGGCAGGCAGCCGCATTCCTTGGCACTGTGGATCCTTGGGAGTGCCTGGTTGTGGGTGGGGATTTTAACAGCACCCTCGAGGAATGGGACCGCAGAAGTCCTCAGGGATATAATAGACCATCACTCCCTGGTGGACATCTGGCACGACCACCACCTGGACAACAAGGTGACCTTTACCCATGTCCTAGTGGGGGACGATCAGTTGTGCCACTCCCGGTTGGACCATGTATGTCTGTCCTGAGGTCATCTCACATGAGTCCACTCCTCCAGCGTTAGGCTGGCCCCTTTCTCAGATCATCATTTGGTGACTGTGATGGCCTCTTGCTCAGTGGAGAGGCCAGGGCCGGCCTACTGGCATTTTAATAATAGCCTGCTGGAGGACGTGGGCTTTGTGGCATCCTTCCGGGAGTTCTGGCTGGCCTGGCAGGGGCAGAGGGCTGCCTTTTCCTTGGTGAGGCGTTGGTGGGACATGGGGAAAGTGAGCGTCTGGCTCTTCTGCCATGACTACACTCGGGGGAGGGGGGGGCAGCTGGTGGAGGGATGTGGCAATAGAGCAGCTGGAATGGGATGTCTTAGAGCTGGAGAAGTGCCTGGCTGCCAGCCCTGGGATCCGTCTCTCCGCAGGGCACACCAGAAGAAGCAGGAGGAGCTCCAGGCCCTCGAGGACATTCGTGCCTGAGCAGCCTCTGTTCAGTCCTGCACCCAGCTCCTTCGGCAGATGGATCGTGGCTCCTGCTTCTTCTACACTTTGGAGAAACGAAGAGGGGGGGCCAAAAAGCACGGCACCTTGGCAGAGGATGGTACCCTTCTTATGGATCCAGAGGAGATGTGTGGAAGGGCCAGGGCCTTCTATGCTAGTCTTTTCTCCCCGCATCCGACTGAAGCCAATGCTTGCAAGGTGCTCTGGAATGAATGTCCCACGATCAGCGAGGGCGACTGGAACCAGCTGGAGCTGCCTCTCAGTCTGGCCGAGTTCTTGGAAGCCCTACGTCTCATGCCCCGGGCACGGACAGGCTGACCATGGAGTTCTACCACACGTTCTGGGACGTCCTCGGCCCGGACCTCACCATCGTCTGGGCCGAGTCCGAGGAGAGCGGAGCACTCCCCCTTTCTTGCCAGCGAGTGGTGTGACACTGTCTGGGTGTAGGGGACTGTGTATGATTATTTTTCATATTGACATTTCATATTTTCAATAATCCATATGTGATATGCCATGTCTGGTATCAATAGAAAGGTTGTAATATGCTAGGAATGCTTATATGATTTGTATGTAGGCATCATGCCTGTATTGGAGATTAGAAATCTATTTGTTTTTGTGTGTGTTCCAAGTTGTTTGAGCTAAACCAATCCCAGACTGGGTGTGTGCACACTATTGTCATATTGATGGCCAATCAGGAGGGGACTCCCAGCTACAGTGGGCCCAAAAGGAAACCTGTTTGACCAGTTACCTAGACTGACCATGTGGCTACCTCCATTTTGATTGGGCAAGGACTCTGAGATAAAAAGTCATTGCCCAGTCTCCATTTTGTCTTTAGTCTCTAGTCTCCAGCCTATCTGCAACCAACACCTGACTCTGGAACTATTCTTCTGGGACTGAACAAAGGACTGAGACCCACCCAGCTGCTGCTGGGTTTACACTTGAGGAGCGGGACTAATCTGCAAACTACAGGATCTTGAAGGATTTGTTTTATATGGGCTCTAAATCATTTGTACGTATGTTGTGGAAGAAACTAATTATAGTAGCTGGCTAACTCCATTTTGTAAGCAGCAGACTCCATTTCAGCTTGAACAAGGAGTCACGTACCCAGTTGAGCTGAGTAGTGGGGCAAATTAGCATAAGAAAGGGACAGAAGCAGGAACTGAACTTAGGAAAACAACCAGATAGCAGACCCCCCCATATAAGGGAAGAAAAGCACCTCCTCATTATGGAAAGATAGTACAAGTGTCACGGGATTGGAGAGAAGCCAAGTCACACTAGGTGATATAATAATGTATTACGTATATAAGGTAACCCCATCCTTTGTTAGGGGCTCTTGGATCATTGTTTTGGTCCCAGAGCCTGCAGCTGTGTATAGTTTTCCAATAAACTTTCTCTCTTTTACTAAGTGTGGCCTCCACTGACTGAACATCCTTAAATTTCCTCCACAATGTGATTCACTTTGACCCTTTAACATTTCTCATATGTAGCGTGTTTTCTTTTTATATTAAACCTTTAGTTGTAGTTACTAAAGGATTGGCTGACAGCATGGTATTTTGGGTAAGATCCAAGCCTATACTGTTCTGGGTGATGTGGCTGACCCTTTGGGGTCAGGAGAACCTATTTCTTAAAGAGACCCAGTGGCTAGAGGGGACGTTAGTGTGATAAGGTCAGGCCAGAGGGGTATAGAAGGGTATACTATTTGGATACCGGGGAGGTGGGTGGGCGCAAGCCCACCCACTGCTAATGCCCCTCCCTCAGCTCAAGGGGAGGCAGCCCTGGGCCCGGGGTCAACTGATTCTGGGGGGCAACTAATGAAAAAAGGGCACGGGAGTGAGGATCATAGGGTCAAAACTAAGGAACCGGAGGGGGACACTGAGCAGAGAACCCCGGACAGCACCCACTGCTCCCGGAACGTGTCAAGGGAGCCGGTGGACACCGCCCAGAGGAACTCTGCCTGGAGACGTGAACGGATGAGGGAGTGAAAATAGGCCCCACAGTTGCAGGCCCGTCCCTCAGCCAGCCTCCTCTCCCTGGTCTGATAGATAGCCTCATTTGTGTAGGCCAGGAGGAGGCTGGCGAGGAGGTCCCACGACTCCATGGGGCCACAGATGGGAAGTGAATAAAGGAATGTGTGTGGGGAGAAGTGCAGCTAGCACCTCAGGAAAGAGGTTCTGGAGGAGCCGGAAGAGGGGCTGCCACCTGGCACATTCGAGGCAGGCGTGCACCAGGGTCTCCCTCTCGCCGCAGAAGGGGCAGGTGTCTGACGTGGGGGGGTGAGCCACACCAAGAACATGCCTGTGCTCACGGCTCAATGCAGGAGTTGCCAACTGATGTCCCTGGTGGGCTGTGGGGTCAACGTGGCATAGAGGCTGGCCCACCAGGGGTCCTCGCCCTCCACAGGTGGAATTAGGTCCCGCCACTTGGTGTTGGTGTGGGACACGAGGATGAGGAAGTGGAGAGTGTGGAGCACGAGCATGTACAGGTGTTTGCGAGGCGCAGTTCGGAAGGGGACTGGCTGCATCTCTAGCAGCCAGCTTGGGGTGTGGGGCGGGGGCAGCCGGGGGGGGGGGCTCGTGGGGCTGGGGCCTGATCACAAGCTCCGGAGGGCTGGGACTGAGAGGAGGGCAGGGGGTGCCCTCTTGAGGACCTGCTCGAGCTAAGCCCAAACAGTGGGGGGCAGGGCTGCCTTCACCTCCTGGAGTAGGTGCCGGGGGGGGGGGTCCAGAGGGTGGAGAGCCCCATGCGCTGAGCAAGCACTTGGGGATCCACCCAGTCCCCCCGGGCATAGTCCAGGAGGTCTCCGACCCTGGTGACGCCTGCCAGGACCAGCCTCCGCCTCATGGAGGGGGCCTCTGCCTCCTGCACGCTCAGATGGGGATTGTGTAGCAGGGGCTCCGCAAGGCGGTCCTCCCCCTCAGTGGGCACAAGGGCCCTGGAGGCCGAAACCAGCCTCCAGGTCCGGAGGAGGTCCTGGTAGAAGGCCGGCAGCTCAGAGAGGTCTCGCAGACCACCTCTCAGCTGGATATAAAAGAGCTGCCGGTCGTATCGGAGCCCTCGGTAGCGGTGGAGGAAGGTGCACGCCAGGTGGCTCCACGCCGGACTACCTGCACCATAAAGGAGTCTCTGCAGGGCCTGGAGGTGGAAGGCATGGACCTGGCTGTGGACACAGCACAGGCCCTGCCTTCCATCCTCCAGCGGAAGACTCAGAATCCTTGCAGAGACCCAGTGCAGTCCTGGCCAGAAGAACTCCAGAACTGTCTTCTGGAGGTGGGCCAGGAACCTCAGGGGTGGGACCAGGGTGTTGACCCGGTGCCAGAGCATGGACAGGACAAGCTGGTTGACCAACAGTGCCCTCCCACGAAGGGAGAGGCACCGCAGCAGTCCCGTCCATCTCCGCAGCTGCTCAACGACCCTGTCCTCCAAATCGTGCCAGTTCTCATCCGGGGAGGGATGGGTGGCAGAAAGGTAAATGCCACGATAGAGCAGCGGACCTGTGCTCCACCGGATGGCTTGGAGCGTGGGGGGGGGGGGGGCCCACTGACCACCCGGCCCCTACCGTCAGGCCAGAGCTCTTGACCCAGTTGACCTGGGCGGAGGAGGCCGCCGAGTAGATGGCCTGGCAAACCTCCAACCGCCTCAGGTCGCCCGGGTCCTGGACCACAAGGAGCACGTCGTCGGCGTACGCTGACAGGACCAGCCACAGCTCCGGTTCACGGAGCACCAACCCCATCAACCTCTGACGGAGGAGACAGAGGAAGGGCTCGATGGCCAGAGCATACAGCTGGCCCGACAGTGGACAGCCTTGACGTACTCCTTGCCTGAAGCTGACCGGCTCGGTCAGGGTCCAGTTGAGCTTGACCAGACACTCTGCAGAGGTGTACAGCACCCGGAGAAAGCCCACAAAGCGTGGCCCAAAGCCAAAGGCCTGCAGGGTGCCCAGGAGGTACCTGTGGTCCACCCTGTCGAACACTTTCTCCTGGTCCAGGGCCAGGAGGGCGAACCACAGACTGTCCCTACACCCGAGCTCCAGGAGATCCCGGACCAGGTACAGGTTGCTAAAGATGGACTGGCCCGGGATGGTGTAAGTCTGGTTGGGGTGGACCACGTCCTGCAGCATGGACCCAAGCAGCAGTGAGATGGCCTTGGCCACGATCTTGTAGTCCGTGCAGCGGAGCGAGACGGGACGCCAGTTCCGAAGGTCACAGAGGACCAGCACAGCCCGCCGGCAAGAGAGGGGGAGCTTCCCGCTTCCCTCAGACTCGGCCCAGACGACGGCCAGGTCCGGGCCGAGGACATCCCAGAACGCGCGGTAGACCTCCACGGTCAGCCCGTCCATGTCCGGGGATTTGTTATTGGGCATGCGACGGAGGGCTTCCGTGAACTCGGCCAGAGTGAGAGGAAGCTCCAGCCGATCCCGGGTGCCCGTGCTGAGTGCGGGGAGTTCGTTCCAGAGCACCCTGCAGGCATCAGCTTCGGTCAGGTCCGGGGAGAAGAGGCTGGCATAGAAGGCCCTGGCCCTTCTGTGCATCTCCTCCGGATCCATGAGCGGGGGGGTGCTGTCCTCAGCAAGGAGGCAGCTGACATGCTTCTGAGCCCCCCTCCTTTTCTCCAGGGCATAGAAGAAGCGGGAGCCGCAATCCATCTCCCAAAGGAGGTGGATGTGGGATCGAATAAAGGCCCCCCAGGCCCGAAGGTCCTCGAGGGCCCGGAGCTCTGCCCGCTTCTCCCGGCATGCTCCGCAGAGGGATGGGTCCTCAGGGCCGGTGGCCAGATGTGTCTCCAGCTCCAAGACCTCCCGCTCCAGCTGCTCTATCGCCGCATCCCTCTGCCGGCTGGCCCCCCTGGGTGTAGTCGCGGCAGAAGAGCCAGGCACGCACCTTCCCAGTATCCCACCAGTGCTGCGCTGAGGGAAAGAGGGGCCTCTGCTCCCGCCAGGCCAGCCAGAACTCCCGGAAGGCCGCCACAAAGCCCACGTCCTCCAGCAGGCTGTTGTTGAAGTGCCAGTAGGAGTGGGCTCGTGCCAGGTGGCGATGGTACAGGTAGATGCGGTCCAACTGGGAGTGCTGTGACCAGTCTGCCCCCACCTGGATGAAGATGAAGGTGACCTCATCGTCTGGGTGGTGGTCACGCCAGACGTCCACCACGGAGTGATGGTCCGTCAACTCCCGGAGGACGTCTGCGGCAGCCTGGTACTGCTCAGTCCCAGAGCGGTCCCGGTCTTCAAGGGTGATTTTAAAATCCCCCCCGGACCAGGCACTCCTGTGGACCTAAGGTGTCGAGGAAGGCGGCCGCCTGCCAGAAGAAGGGCATCCCCTCCGGGCCCGATTTTGGGGCATAGACATTGACCAAGTTCAATGCCAGCCCCTCCATACGGACCCGGAGGTGCAGCAGGTGGCCTAGCACCACCTCAACTACCCCGAGCACCTCGGGCTGTAGGTCGGGGGGAGAACAGGGTGGCCACGCCACCGGAGCGGGTGGACAGTTGGCTCATGAACACCCCGTTCCCCCATTCCAGCCGCCAGCTGGCCTTGGCAGCTGGATCCGTGTGGGTCTCCTGCAGGAACACCAGAGTAGCCCCCCTCCCGAAGGAAGGAGAGCACCTGGGTCCTGTGGAGACCCACCCTACAGCCCCTGGTGTTCAAGGTAGCGAAGGTGGTATGGGCCATGAGGAGGGCTGGGGGGATCCACAGGAGCAGCAGGAACGCCTTGGGCCTCCGTCGGGCCATGGAGCAAACCGTGACCTACCCCAAAGGCCATGAGGGAGTCACGGAAGACACTGGCCCTCTGGTAGGCCGCGGCATCCTGTCTCCCAGTTCCCTTCCTCTCCTTCAGAATGGCCCTCACAGTCCGGAGGACGAGGTGGAAGCTTCCCCAGCGCTGCAAGGCGAGCCGCACCCGATTCCTGGCCCCCCGAGTGTTGGCCAGGAAGACCCGGAGCTCGCCGCGCAGCGCCAGGGGGTCCAGGGCGGAAGGCCCTGGGCCGTCCTCCAGGCGGGTCCCCATGTCAGCCCCGCTGCCTGCCGGGATGGACAGGCAGGGCAGGGAGCCCCTTTGTGGCGCTGACAATGGAGGAGCTGTGCTGTCCAGCCCGGCCCCTGGCATGAGGGGGAAAGGCAGCGGAGGGAGAACTGCAGCCCCGGGCAGGGTAGGGGACACAAATGCCATCCCCGAGGAGACGGTGGCAGGGAAGGGGAAGGTCATGATCCTGGGGGAGGGGTTAGCAGCAGGGGAAGGGTCCAGGGCGGGTGGAGGGATGACAGCAGGTGGGGCGGTGGGTGGGGCAGGGGCCAGGTTGGGGACGGGGGCAGGGATAAGGGCAGGACCCCCGGCAGTCGGACCACCAGGGTGTGGCTCCCCTTGACCGAGCACGGGGGTCGTGGTGGGTAAACCGAGGGAGGGATCCCTGCTGACGCTGGGCCCAGGTGTCAGGTGCAGAGCAGCGGTCATGGCCTCAGCGTCAGACTGGGGGGGGGGGGGGGCAGCGGGGCAGGATCATTGAGGGAGGGAGCGGGTGGCTGTCCTACTAGATCCGATCCCCTGGGGCCCGGCTGCTCGGTGCCAGGTGCCGCCCACACAGAGCTGGCACCTGCTTGTGTGGCACCGAGCGCTGCCGGGCAGGTGGAGCGGTCCGAGGGCGTCCCTGGGGTGGGGTCAGGGACAGTGGGGAGGAAAGGAGACTGTGGGCAGGGTGGGGGCGGCAACAGCAGGTCGCCGCCCAGCTCAAGGCCCGCTGGGAGGGGATCGTCCTCCCCCGCAGTAACCGGGGGTCAGATCCAGGGCCTCGCGTTCCGCAAAGTTGGAGCCTAATGTGCTCCCCACTGCTGTGGGCGCCGCCGCTCCAGATGCTGGGGTTGGAGTTGCCTCGGTGTCGGCGGCAGGCGCAGATGTTACGGGCAGTATGGGGGTAGAGGGGATGGCTCCATCCATGGCCTCCCTGGGGAGGGAATCTGAAAGCACCTCCGAAAGGGGGGCAGCGCTGCCCCCCTCTGTTGCTGCCTCCAACTCCTCGGCCTGGCCTCCCCGCTGGTTCCCCTCAGGGGGCATGGCGGAAGGCCCATCGGCAGCAGGAGCCAGACAGTTAGCCACCCACAGTGACTTCCGGGGGGCCTCCTCCCCATCCAACATGGAGGGGAGGGGATGGACCTTCCTCCACTTGCCACACCCCTCGAAGAGTACCCAGCCCTCCGAGGTGGCAGTGGAGGGCTGGCCAGCGGGGGCAGAGTCAGGCGGCAAGGGCAATGGTGCCGGGGGGCAAGGAAGCAAGGGCAGAACAGCAGAGGGATGGGAACCCTCCCCCTGGGGTAAGCCTTCTCCCTGACTGGGGCCAGCCACCTCCCCCCCTCTCTCCTCCGATGGCCCCGATGGTCGTGGGGTGGGAGGAGGAGGAGGAGGGACGGTACTGGTGGCTGGCCAGCTAAGGCTGCCGGCAATGTTGCGGCCGGTGCCCGCCAGGGCCTCGGGGGGCTCGGTTGCCTCCCCGCCATGGTGGGCCAGGGGGCAGTCCCTCCGGACATGCCCCGTGGCCCTACAGAGGAAGCACCGAGCCTCCCCCGAGGAATAGTGGATCCTATATAGTGCCCCTTGATGGGGCACTAAGAAGGACCCCTCTAGAGCCACTCCGGCACGAGCCCCCGCCGGTGGCAGTTGAATCTGCACCTGCCAGCGGAAGGACAGGACGTGATGGAGGGCGGGGTCCTTACAGCCCATTGGGAGAAGGCTGATGGTGGAAACCAGCTTCCCCAGGGTGGAGAGAGGGGGAAGCAAGGCGGAATTGGGGAGGAAGGGCGGGACGGAGGTGAGGACCACCCATACGCCCAGGTCCTCCAGGGGCTCCACAGGGATGTAGACACCCCCACCGCCAAGCCCTTCACCACCGCCTCCTGCGCAGTGGCCTCCGATGCCAGGAAGAACACGATCTTCCCGTACATCTTGGAGGCCGCCACAATGGCTGAGGGCCCCACCACCTTCGCCATTCGCCCGCACGTAGGTCTCAAGTGAGTAGGGGCTCGTGAGGGCTAGCTTCTCCTAGTTGGGGGTGGGGTCAGGGGAACTGCGGGTGGGACAGGGAGGCAGTGAGGGCTGGAGGGTGGGGCTAGGGAGGGGTGGGGCAAACAAATAGACTGTTAGGCTAGGGTAGGGTGAGGGAACTCAACAAGCTAAAGGATTGGGGAGGGGATCTGTGGGGGATAGGGGCACCAAACTGGCTGGAGGGCAAGGCAAGGGGGGGGCCCCCCCCCCCCCGGGGGGGGGGGGAAAGGGGGGGGGGGCTGTGCTATGGGGCAGGGGAGCTGCTGCTAGGGTGGGCTCTGCGGTCCCTGCTGCTCGAACAATGCAAGAATGTTCCACGGGTTTGGGAGCCCGCTGCCTTCTTGAGGGAGGGGAGGCCAGAAAGCAGCAGCTGGGGGTAGTGATGGTAATATGCAGTTCTCAGTCTCTTGGAGCTTACTCCCAGCTGCAAGCAACAGTATCTCTGTTCTTTGGGGGCCTCCCTTCAGTGGTGGTGGTGGTAAGTCCTTGGAGGGCAGCAGGCTCCAGCTGGAAAAAGCAGCACCCACCCCCCCACAGGCTAGGAGGGAGGATGGGCCCAAGAATACGATTAGCCCAAACTTGGCTAGGAAGACTTAGATTACCACAGAGACTAAGATCTCTTCCCCAGGGGGAAATCCAGCTTTGTGTTATCCATGGGGGCCAGGGCGGGGGCACACAAGGACAAACTGCCCCAACCAGGGAAGTGAGAATGCTTTGAGGTCAGCATCCCACCAAAATAATGTCCATTCAACTGCTGTCATTCTAGACACAGAAGGGGATGCTGGCACTGTGTCAGACTCTCCAGTTATGTCTGTGGCATACGTCAGTGTAACCAGTTTAGTGCCCCCTGAAGGGGGAAACAAAGGGAAACTCACCAGGGTTAGGGAGATGGAGACCTAGAGGGGCAATCAGGAATTTATCAAGGGGGCCGGAGTCAATGGGATTATGTGTACTGGGTGGAGAGATTCCACCTCAGAAATCACCCTGGTCAAAAGTGAATTGGCTCAGGAGGAGGACTACCTGCCAGGTCAGGATGTGACCCTAGTGGCACTTTCTGAATATGTGGCAAAGGTCCCTTTAGCTAAGATGTATTTTGAGTGGGAAGATTTCAGGGGTGACATGGTGGTGGGAGTTCAGGAGTGTCTCCTGGCGGACATTCTAATTGGGAATTATACTGTGGCTGTGAATGGCAGTACTGATGTCAGAGCCTGGCCGCAGGTAAAAAAAATAAATGTAAGTTTTCTGTGTTACCTGACGTCAACAGGGAAAGTGATGAAGTAAAGATGCCTGATTCTAAGTGGTCTGTGATTTAACCAGGAATGTTGTAACAAAGAAAAAAATATCTCTAGCTCTAAGACTGTAGAGAACAGCAGCTTGCCAAGGCAAAAGGGTGGTTTCTCTGGTAAAGGAAAAGCTGTCTCCAACTACTGGTCTGTTGGTAATAATGCTGTGCCTGGTAAAAAAGACATCCGTCTCTCCCAGAGTAGGTCCATGAAGAGCCAGAAGGTCTGGGACAGGGAGCAGAGAGCTTTAAAAGGTTTGTCTAGAAAGGACAGCAGCTTATCTGCTAGTAAAGTGTGTGTCCCTAGTTTACTGTCCGTGAACAGTAGGGAGCAAGGAGTTTCTAAAGGTGTGTCTGGGAAAGGCAGCAAAGCATCTGCTGGTAGAGAGATGGCCTCTCAGGATTTGTTGGTTGGGCCAGAGGTAGTTCTGGTTTTGACTGAAACCCAGGAAGGGAATTAATCTAAACCTGTGTCTGCTGGGGACACCGGGTCGCCCTTTGAGGAGGCTACCCCCAACCTCCAAAAATTTGACTGGGAACAGCCATGTGTGCTGGGACAACGAGGAGCTAGCAGCTGCAAAAGATTGGACAAGTGAAAGTAGCAGTATGTCTGCTGATAGAGAGTTTGTCTCTCAGGATTTGTCTATTATACCTGAAATGGTTCTGGTCTCCACTGGGACACACGGAGGGAGTGTTCTCCTTCGAGCGCTTCTCACATCATTCAGTTACAGGTGTCTACGTGCCACCCTGCATGGTAGCTCGCAAAGTCTTTAGCGTTAGCCTGTCAGGTCAGGGCGCATGGCCAATGCCCCCTCCAAGCCACGGCCGCAGCTATATAGGTGACTGTGACCCTGACCCTCCCAGTTCCTTTCTCTGCCATCAGTGTCAGTTTGGATCAGCGTTATCTTGTGAAATGCAAGGGCCTGTCTTTTTGCGTGAAATTTGAAATGCCAGGATTCAAGCCGTGCTTAGGATGCTGCAAGGCTTTCCCAATGGACGATCCGCCCAAGAAGTGCCTTGCTTGCTTGGGTGAGTCCCTTATCACAGCGGACTGCCCCATCTGCCGATCCTTCAAGCGGAAGACTCGGCTGGAAAGGAAGCGTCGCCTCCGCTGCCTTTTGGGGACCGGAGCCACTCCACTCAAAAGTGGCTGAGCCATCAGCACTCTGCCGGACCCTCGATCAGCCTAGGCTCAAGCTTCCCACCAATCCCTGGTACCAGGCCCAAGATCTCAGCCCTCTATGGTACCTTCTAGGCACTGACCTTCCTGGTCTCCTGGCAGCCTCCCAGCTGCCCTGAGTAGGGCCCCTGCTCAGGCACTGGCTCGCCAAGGGCGCTTAAATCTGGCTTTGGTGCGGAACACAAGGCAACCAGCCACAATGGCACCGCCTCCCTCGGCGCCGCTGGCCACGGCACCATCCGCAAGTCCGGTGCTGCCCGCAAGCCCGGCGCTGCCACCAAGCCCAGTGCCAATGGACCCGGCACCATCGCCGATAACCCCAGTTCTGGTACCATCACTTCCGGTACCATTGGACTTGGCACCACCAACACTGGCACCAATCCCGGTACCGTCCCGGGTCTCCTCGCCTCCCTCCAACCCGGCACCGTCGAACCTGGTACCAGGCCCAAGCTCTACGACTCCGCCTTGCCGCTTCTCCAAAGAGTTCTCAGTACCAGACTGCCGTCTATCGGGGGGGGGAGGTCATCCAGGTTATCCTCGGAAGATCCCTTTCTTCCCCCCCAGGAGGAGCACCCAAGAAAGCAAGCCCGCAAAAGCTCTGTGTCACTGAGCACCTTACAAAAATCTGTCTTTAGCCAGAGAAAGGGCAGAATTTCAGTGGGAAAGTTGGTTGGGGCTGCTCCAGCAGGAGTACAGTCTCCTGATGGTTTTTGTGAGCAGACTGCTGCAGCAGAAAGATGTGTAGGTAAAGTGATAGGATAGTCTCAGGAAGCGACCCTGTCTGCAGCATGACCTTCCTGGATCAGATCTAGGGCAGAGTGGTCCAAATCCTTTCAGCTAACACAGTAGCCATGTTCTACATGAACCGCCAAGGGGGAGTCCGCTCCTCGGCCCTATGCGAGGAAGTGACCAGCTCTGGCAACTAGCGATAGACCATCACTTCATGCCAACTGCTGCCCATCTCCCCGGGGTGGACAATGGCATAGTGGACTCACTCAGCAGAAAGCCGCTGGTGACTCACGAGTGGTCCCTCCACAATGAGGCTTTCTTCCTGTTGACAATCAGGTGGGGAACCCCTCAAATTGACCTCTTTGTCATGGTGCAAAACCACAAATGCCCTCGGTTCTGCTCCCTCCGAGGTCAGGAGAAGGGGTCTCTCAGCGATGCCTTTCTCCTCAGTTGGTTGGGACTCCTAATGTACGCCTTCCCCCGATTCACAGGGTGCTTCTGAAGGTCCTCACAGATGAGGCATTCATCACCCTGATAGTCCTAGACTGGCCCAGGCAACACTGGTTCCCTCTCCTACAAGACATGTCAGTGAGGACCCTGCTCCACCTCCCATGGTGGACGGACCGTCTGACACAGGACTTGGGATGCCTTTGGCACCCCAACCAGGGCCTCCTGCACCTGACAGCCTGGATGGTCTCTGGCTCAGTGAGCAAGAGAGACACTGTTCAGCTAGGGTTAAGAAGGTCCTGGTTGGTAGCAGAAAACCCTTCAACAGGTCCACCTACATTACAAAATGGAATCACTTCTCCACTTGGTGCTGTGATAAAAACATAGACCCTATCTCCGCACCAGTACAGACAACCTTAGATTACCTTCTTGACCTAAGGGAGAAAGGTCTATCTCTGTCATCATTGAAAGTGTATTTGGCAGCAATCTCGGCCTTTCACCAAATGACGGATGGGGGTCCCACTCTTCTCACACTTCATCTGCCATAGATTCCTGAAAGGAGTGGAAAAACTTTTTTCCCCACGTCCGTAACTGCACCCCGCAGTGGGACCTGAACGTGGTGCTACGGGCTCTGACAGAACCACCGTACAAGCCCTTAGACTCAGCCATCCTGCTAGTGCTATCCTAGAAGGTGGCATTCCTGGTGGCCATTACATTGGCCAGAAGGGTCTCAGAGCTACGAGCCCTATCCTCTGAGCCCCCATATATGTTTTTTTTTCCTGACAAGGTGGTCCTGCGTCACCACCCCTTGTTCCTGCCCAAGGTTGCCACCCCCTTCCACATGAACCAAGAAATCTGCCTGCCGGTCTTCTATCCGGACCCACAGGTGACAGAAAACCAGAGACGGTGGCACACCCTGCATGTGAGGAGAGTGCTCCTAACCTACATTGAGTGCACCCGATCCTTCCACAAGATCCCCCAGCTGTTCGTGGAGGTTGCAGAATGCACGAGAGGTTCCTCAGCATCCTCCCATTGCATCTCCAAGTGGATTGTGAACTGCATTAAAGACTGCTATGGAAGGTCAAACACGCGTCTCCTAGAGACTGTGAGAGCCCACTCTACCAGAGCTCTGGTGTCTTCATGGCCTTCATCGTGAAGGTCCCGATCCAAAAGATCTGCAGGGCTGCTATGTGGTCATTGGTACATACCTTCACAACGCACTGCACCATTGCCCAATAGGCAAAAAATGATGCCGCTGTGGGCAGAGCTGTACTCAGTGTGGGTAGACTGTAACTCCTCCCACCATCCTTGGGTACCAGTAGCAGTCATCTGTAACTGAATGATGTGAGTAGTGCTCGAAGGAGAACTGTTGGTTACTCACCATCCCCACTAATGGAGTTGGCAAAGGTATATGGGACTGGGAGGGTCAAGGTCACAGTCACCTATATGGCCACGGCATGGAGGGGGCATTGGCCGTGCGCCCTGACCTGACAAGCTAATGCTAAAGACTCTGAGCTACTGTGGGCTGCGGCACGTAGACACCTGTAACTGAATGTATGTGAGCAGCCCATCTCGAAGAAGGCTGGTTACGGTGAGTAACTAACCGTTCCTGAGCCTGGGTCTGCTAAGTGTAAGGATTTGCCTATGGGGGAAGCTACCCTAATCCCCAAAAGTGTGTCTGAAAATAGCCAAGGGGGCTGGGATGACCAGGAGGGAAGTTTGAGCTCTGTGACTGTAGAGAATAACAGTTTCCCTGCTGAGGGAGATTCTGTCTCCAGTACGTGGTTTGAGAAACAGACAAAAGAGGTCTCTGCTGACTGAGGAAATGCCTGTTGTCTGAGAGTTAAATCTGGACTTAGAGGAAGCCCAGCAAAGATCTGTTGGTGTTCAGGGGCTGCTCCAGCAGGAGTACAGTCTCCTGATGGCTTTTGTGAGCAGCCTGCTGCAGCAGAAAGATGATAGGACAGTCTCAGGAAGACGCCCTGTCTGCAGCATGATTTAGCAGCCTGTGTGTTGAGAAATTCATGGAAAGCTCTGCCTGCCAGTGCATTTCACCTGTAGATGAATTCACTGACTTGGTTTTTGGAAAATCTAGTGTGGATACCTTGGAAAAAGTCCCAGATAGAGTGGAAACTAATGGAAAGCTCGAACAGCCCTATAACCAAGTGACTGCACTTTGTCAGTATTGTGGAGAGACAGTGATGCTGAAAACTGAGAGTGAACAAATAGTGCCTCAGGATCAGGGGAATAATTGGGCAGCTGTAACTATAGAGCAGGGCAGCTGGAGAGTTAACCTCTTGAACATGCAAGGGAAAGCAGACCAGCTTTTACCCCTAAGTGCTTTGGAAGTATCTTGCAGTCTCTTTGTGGGTTTAGGTGTGACTGGGGCCATGTGGAATGAAACTTTTGGGATGGAACATCAGAACCCTGTTTGTGAGATGCTAGCTGAAATGTTTGGTATAACCCTCAGACAAAGTCTGGACTTAAAATTGGCCATGAGTGGGAATTTGGAAATCACTAAGCAAACTAGTGTGTGGTTTACTGAAATTTACCTGACTGATTGGGGTGGGAAGATATGCCACCAGACTCAGAGCTCCTGGCAAGAGGGACACACCTAGCCAGACAGTGGATCATGTTACCAGAGAGCCCAGGCTTTCAAACTTCCAGAGGAGACAAAAGAAAGAAAGAAACTTCACCCTGGATTGTTAGGATGGGATTAACCTTAAGGTTTCTAAGCCCCAAGCTAAAAACCTGTGCTACTAAGACCACTGAAGTAAACCAAAAACAACAGGTTCTTCTTTGAGCGCTGCTCACACCATTCAGTTACAGGTGTCTATGTGCTGCAGCGCATGGTAGCTTGGAAAGTCTTTAGCGTTAGCCTGTCAGGTCAGGGCGCATGGCCAACGCCCCCTCGACACTGTGACCATGGCTATATATGTGACCATGACCCTGACCTTCCCAGTTCCTTTTTCTGCCATCAGCATTGGTTTGGATCAGCATTATCTTGCAAGTGCCTGTCTTTCACGCGAAACTCAAAATGGCAGGTTTCCAGCCATGCTTAGGATGTTGCAAGGCTTTTCTGATGGATGACCTGCACGAGAAATGTCTCGCTTGCCTGAGTGTTCCATTTGCTGATCCTTCAAGCGAAGGACTCAGCTGGAAAGAGAGCGCCATCTCTCGATTTTGGGGAGCGGAGCCATTCTGCACGAAGGCAGTCAAGCCAGCAGCACTCTGCCAGATCCTCGATTGGCGCAGGGTCAAGATCACTGGTACCAAGCTTGAAATCTCGACCCACTACGGTACCGCCTCAGCACTAACCTCACCAGTCACTGGGTAGCCTCTCAGCTGCCCAGTGTAGGGCACCGGCACAGGCATCCCCGCCGACCCATCAAGGGCATTCAAACCGAGCTTTGGTGCAGAAGACGAAGAAGCGGACCAAAGCAGCGCCGTCCTCTTCGGCACCTTAGGGCACGGTACTGTCCCCTGTGGTACCACCAACAAGCCTGATACTGCCATCAAGCCCAGTACTGCTGGACCCAGCACCGTTGCCGGCAACGCCGCTTCCAGTGCCATCACTTCTGGCACCACTGGACTCGGCATTGACAACCGCCACGCTGGTACTGACACTGTCGTGCAGCTCTTCGCCCTTCTCCATCCCGGTACCATCAACTAGCCTGACACTGGGTCCAAGTGCTCCACTCCATCGCTCCTCCAAAGAGCTCTCAGTACCAGACTACCCAGATGTCAGGGGGAGATGTCGTGCAGATCGTCCTCCGAAGACGCCTTCCTTCTTCCTCCACCAGGAGGAGCACCCGAGAAAGCAGCTTCGAAAGAGCTCTGTATCACCAAGCTTAAGGAGACCACGGCCACCAGGAGAAGTCTCTGCTCCCCCCATGGCTCCTACACTTCCAGCAAGGTCACCACACAACGAGTGGACCCTCAACTGGCTGAACATGACAGCAGACAATGCCTCCTCCCTTTATGCTCGCTCACCACTGCCGGAGTCCTTGGATTTCTCCGATGATGAGCCAGACCCTTATTCTATACAGCATAGCAGACCAAGGGCCCAATCATCCTTGTCACCCGATAAGCACCTAATTGACATGTCTGCCGACTGTGAGGGAGATTCCCGTGTCGCGCAGGACCTCTCCCACTGCATGGCAGCAAATCTAAAGCTGAAGCTGGGGGTGAGCCAAGAGGAAGATGATTCCCTCTTCGACGTGTGCCATAGAGTCCCTCCGGCTAAGGTCATGATTTCCCTGTACTCCGGAGTATTTAGCATTGTCCAAGAATGCTGGCAAATGCCTTCTTTGATCCCACCAGTGTCCAAAGTGGTAGACAAGAAATATTCTGTCTCCCTGGAAGGATTCCCCTTCCTGTTCCACCATCCCACCCCAGGCTCCCTGGTGGTCGATGCGGTAAACCAAAGGGAGAGACAGGGCCAGCTGAGCTCCATGCCCAAGAACAGAGAGGTGAGGAAGCTCGACCTTCTGGGCAGGAAGGTTTACTCCTCTGCCGCCCTCCAGCTGCATATCTCAAACCACTCAGCCCTAAAGACATGCTATATCTTCAACTTGTGGGAGGCCATGCGAAACCTCCGCACGTCTGCCTCTGAGGACTGCCTGAGAGACTTCAAGGCAATGCTGGATGAAGGAGAAAGGGCATCCAGGGATACACTCACAGCAACCTGGGATGCAGTGGATACAGCGGCCCGCATGATGGCATCCGCGGTTGTTATGCGCTAGTTGGCCTGGCTCCAAAACTCTGGCCCCTCCACACAGATGCAGCAGATTATTCAGGACCTCCCCTTTGAAGGTTCTGACCTCTTTGCATCTTCCACAGATGCGAAGCTGCATGGTATGAAGGACTCGAGGGCCACACTCTGATCCCTCGGAATTTACATTCCTCAACCCATTAGGCACTCCTCGAGATTGCATCGGCAGCGCCAGCAACAGTTACAGCAACTAAAACAGCCTCTGCAACTGCAGACCCAGTTTCCGAGCTCCCTCCAGTTTCCCCAACACCATCTTGGGGACCTGGCCAAAGACAAGAGCCGATCAGATAAACAGGGGAAGCTCAGCGCCTCACAGTCTGGACGGCGTGGACAGGGATCAGACCACTCTTCGGGCCGCAAGCAGCATTTTTGATGGTCCCTTAGAAGGCAGCACTCCAGAACCCCTATTCTCCCCCCCACCACCTCTGCCACGTTGCCCCACGGTGGACCCATGTCATGTAGGACCAGTGGGTCCTCAACAAGGTGGCATGAGGATACCGCATACAGTTCCTCTCAATCCCTCGGGACAGGAAACCGCCCCCTCGCATAATATCAGAAAATCTGGAACTGCTGGGCAGGCTCGAGGTCGAATGCCAGAATCTTCTCTCCCTTGGGGCCATAGAAAAGGTTCCCAAATGGTGGCATGGCAAAGGGTTCTATTCCTGCTACTTCCTGGTCCCCAAACCCAAGGGGGACCTACAACCTCTTCTAGACCTCAGAGCACTTAAGAAGCACATAAAGAGAATAAAGTTCCGCATGGTTTTCCTGACCCAGATTGTTCCCTTCTTGTCCCCAGGAGACTGGTTCGCAGCCCTCGAACTAAAGGACTCTTACTTCCACAAAGCCATCTGACCCCACCACAGATGGTTTCTCAGGTTCATGGTGGCACGACACCACTACCAGTTCACCGCCATCCCCTTCAGGTTATCACTAGCTCCCAGGGTGTTCACAAAGTGTGTGGTACCGGTTGCAGCGTTTCTATGCAGGAGGGGTATAAGAATCTATGCCTACCTAGATGATTGGCTCATAGTGGGCAAGTTAAGTCGACAGGTGCAAAACCACGTCGATGTGGTAGTGAAACTGTGCAAGTTCCTGGGCTTCCACATAAACTCAAAGAAGTCCAAGCTTTGCCCCACTCAGGACACAGAATTCTTCGGGGCATGTTTAAACGCTTGGCTGGGCACCGCGTCCTTGCCCCTGTCAAGATTTTGGTCCATTTGCACCATCATCACGGAACTGCAAGCACTTGGGTTGACCACAGCATGCCAGTGCATGCAGCTCTTGGGACACATGGCAGCGGCCACCTTGGTGATATGAACACCCAAACCTGCAGTTGAGACCGTTCCAACTCTGGTTCGCCATGAGCTTCCAACCAGGCAGAGACTATCTGGACAAGGTACTCTCAGTCCCCCTATATGCCCTGGAGTCCTTTCCAAATCTGGACGGACCCCGACTTTGCGATGGGGGAATCTCATTCAGGGAGTCCAAGCCCTCAGTGACCCTGATTACAGATGCATCGGACTTGGGCTGGAGAGCCCACCTGTCGGGGGGGGGGCCTCTCCATGCAAGGTGTTTGGAACCCTGAGGACAGACTGCTCCACATAAATGTGAAGGAGCTCCGGGCTATCAGGTTGGCCTGCATGACCTTCCTCGACCAGATCCGAGGCAGGGTGGTCCAGGTCCTCACAGATAATACAGTAGCCGTGTTTTACACGAACCAGCGGGGGTGGGGGGGGGGTCTCTTCCTCGGCTCTATGCGAGGAGGCGACCAAACTTTGGCAATTGGTGATAGATCATCACTTCATGCCAACTGCCTTCCACCTGCTCGGGGGTAGACAATGGCCTAGCGGACTCACTCAGAAGAAAACCCCTTGTGAATCATGAGTGGTCCCTCCACAACAAAGTTTTTTCCCTGCTGATAAACAGAGGGGGAACCCCACAGATGGACCTGTTCGCCATGGAGCAAAATCACAAATGTTCCTGATTCTGCTCCCTTTGGGGTCGGGAGGAGGGTTCTCTCAGCAATGCCTTCCTCCTCAATTGGTCGGGGGCCCTAATGTATGCCTTCCCACCAATACCCTTGATCCACAGGGTGCTATTAAAGGTCCTCAAGGATGGGGCACACATCATTTTGATAGCCCTGGACTAGCCCAGGCAACACTGGTTTCCACTCCTCCAGGATACATCCATGAGGACCTCGCTCCACCTCCCACAGTGGGTGGACCTCCTAACACAGGACTCGGGACGCCTCCGGCACCCAAACCTGGACCTCCTGCACCTGACAGCCTGGATGCTGTCAGTGAGCAAGAGAGGCACTGCTCAGATAGGGTTAAGAAGGTCCTGGTTGGCAGCAGAAAACCCTCCACCAGGTCCAGCTACATGGCAAAATGGAAACATTTTTCCACCTGGTGCCATGACAAAGGTATAGACCCTACCTCCGCACCAATTCAGGCAACTTTGGATTACCTTCTTGATTTAAGAGAGAAAGGCCTATCCCTGTTCTCATTAAAAGTCCACTTGGCGGCAATTTCAGCCTTTCACCAAAGAGTAGATGGGGCTCCACTTTTTTCACACCCCATCTGTCATAGATTCCTGAAAGGAGTGGAAAAACTTTTTCCCAACACCCTTAAACCCACTCCACAGTGGGATTTAAACATTGTGCTGCAGGCTCTGACAGAACTGCCATATGAGCCCTTGGACTCAGCCACCCTGATCGTACTGTCCTGGAAGGTGGCTTTTCTGGTAGCAATTACCTCGGCCAGAAGGGTCTCAGAGTTACGAGCCCTGTCCATATACGGTTTTCTTCCCAGACAAGGTGGTCCTTCGCCATCCCTTTCCACATGAATCAAGAAATTTGCCTGTCAGTTTTCTATCCCGACTCTCAGGTGACAGAAAACCAGAGATGGTGGCATACCCTGGATGTGAAGAGAGCACTCCTAATCCATATCGAGCGCACGCGATCTTTCCGCAAGACCGCCCAATTGTTTGTGGTGGTCACTGAATGCGTGAGAGGCTCCCCAGTATCCTCTCAGTGCATCTCCAAATGGATTGTAAACTGCATTAAAGACTGCTACGGAAAGTCAAACACACCTCTCCCAGAGACTAGCAGAGTTCAGGCGTCCTCTATGGCCTTCCTTGCTGAGGTCCCAATCCAGGAGATCTGCAGGGCTGCTATGTGGTCGTCAATACATACCTTCACAACGCACTACACTATTGTCTGACAGGCTAGACATGATGCCACCATGGGTAGACTGTAACTCCTCCCACCATCCTTGGGTATGGCTAGCAGTCACCTGTAACTGAATGATGTGAGTAGTGCTCAAAAGAGAACGGTTGGTTACTTACCAGTAACCGTCCTTCTTCAAGATGGGCTGCTCACATACATTTAGGTCCCTCCCACCATCCCTGCTAACGGAGTTGGCAAAGGTATATGGGACTGGGAGGGTCAGGGTCACGGTCACCTATATAGCTGCTGTCGCGGTGTGGAGGGGGCGTTGTCAGGTCAGGGCACTAAAGACTTTCTGAGCTACCGTGCACTGAGGCACATAGACTCCTGTAACGGAATGTATGTGAGCAGCTCATCTCGAGGAAGGAACTGTTAAATACTCAGAAAGCTAACAGGGCCTTGGACAATCTAGTCCCCTGACAAACTATGTGTATTGAAGGTATAACACAGCCAATGATAAAACAGTTTTGTGCTACTGGACATAAAGGTTTATAATGATGTTAACTCTTGTAAGTGATTTTCTGCCAAAGTATGTAAAATGTACCTTGAGTCTAGCATTTTGTAAAATCTTTGAAACAGGTTTAAAGCTGTAACAGTGCAAATCCAAATTTAACCCTTTTGTAGTGCATTCTCAAAAGGGAGGGGCCTTGTGGTGTATTCAGGAGCTCTGATTGTTCCTTACTACATCAGACTGGCGTTGGGGGTGTGACGCTGTCTGGGTCTAGGGGACTGTGTATGATTATTTTTCATATTGATATTTCATATTTGCAATAATCCATATGTGATATGCCATGTTTGGTATCAATAGAAAGGTTATGCTAGGAATGGTTATATGTTTTATATGTACATATCATATTTGTAATAGAATCTAGGCATCTTATTTGCTTTATGTTTGTTCCAAGTTGTTTGAGCTGAGGCAATCCCAGACTGGGCCTCTGCAAACTATTGTCCTGTTAATGGCCCATCAGGAGGGGACTCCCAGCTACAGTGGGCCCAAGAGGAAACCTGTTTGACCAGTTACCTAGACTGACCATGTGGCCCACCTCCATTTTGATCTGGCAAGGACTCTGAGATAAAAGGCCATCGCCCATTCTCCATTTTGTCTTTAGTCTCTAGTCTCCAGCTTATCTGCAACCAACACCTGCCTCTGGAACTATTCTTCTGGGATTGAACAAAGGACTGAGACCCACACAGCTGCTGGGTGCACACCAGAGGAGCAGGACTAATCTGCAAAGTACAGGATCTTCAAGGATTTGTTTTCTATGGACTCTAATTCATTTGTATGTATGTGATTCACTTTGACTCTCTAACATCTCTCACAGCTTGTTTTCTTTTTATAGTAAACCTTTAGTTGTAGTTACTAAAGGATTGGACGGCAGCGTGGTGTTTTGGGTAAGATCCAAGCCTATACTGTTCTGGGTGATGTGGCTGGCCCTTTGGGGTCAGCAGAACCTATTTTGTAAAGAGACCCAGTGGCTAGAGGGGACCTTAGAAACTGATGTGCAGCAAGGGGGCTGCTTCTATTTTGTTATGCTTGGTGACGGCCAGAGTGGAGGAATCAGGAGCATGTTTTGTTACTGACTGGGAGACTGGTTTGGGGGTTTGGCCCCTGGTTTTTGCAGCTTGCCCTGATTTGGGCACATTGAGAAGGTTATCCCAGGAGGCCCGGGTCACAGGCAGTGCTGCCCTGCTGCCCAAAAAGGGGGACCTCCGTGATCTCCGGCATTGGCATCGCATTTCACTCTTCAGCACGGTCTACAAGATAGTAGCCAAGGCCATCTTGCTGCGCCTGGGGTCTGTGCTGCAGGACATGATCCATCCCGTCCAGACCTACACCGTCCTAAGCTGCTCCATTTTTTTTAATAATCTCTATTTGGTCTGGGATCTCTTGGAGCTCATGGTCTATCATTTGGCATCCTGGCCCTGGACCAGGAGAAGGTATTCGACAGGATGGACCATGGGTATCTCCTGGGCACCCTGCAGGCATTTGGCTTCAGGCCCCGCTTTGTGGAGTTTCTCCGGGCGCTGTATGCCTTTGCGGAGTGTCTGGTCAAGCTCCACTGGACCCTAACCAAACCGGTCAGCTTTGGATGAGGACTGCATGAAGGCTGTCCACTGTTGGGCCAGCTGTACGCTCTAGCTATCAAGCCCTTCCTCTGTTTCCTCCGCTGGAGGTTGATGGGGTTGGTGCTCCATGAGCTGGAGCTGAGGCTGGTCTCGTTGGCATACACCGACGACGTACTCCTCATGGTCCATGACCCAGGCAACCTGGTGCAGTTAGAGACTTGCCTGGCCATCTACTCGGCAGCCTCCTCTGCCCAGGTCAACTGGGTCAAGAGCTCTGGCTTGATGGTAGTGGCTGGTGAGCTCCCTCCCAGCTGCGCTTCAGGCCATCTGGTGAAGTGAGGATCCGCTGCTCTATCTACCTTTCTGCCACCCATCCCTCCCTGGATGAGAACTGGTGTGCATTAGAGGGCAGGGTCAGTAACCGGCTGTGGAGATGGATGGGACTGTTGCAGTTCCTCTCCCTTCGGGGACGGGCACTGGTCATCAATCGGCTTGTCCTGTCCATGCTCTGGCACCGGCTAAACACCCTGGCCCCACCCCCGAATTTCCTGGTCAAACTCCAGAGGACAATTCTGGAGTTCTTCTGGCCAGGACTGCACTGGGTCTCTGCAGGGGTTCTGAGCCTACCCCTGGTGGAAGGGGGGCAGGGCCTGTGCTGTATCTACAGCCAGGTCCACACCTTCCACCTCCAGGCCCTGCAGAGACTCCTTTATGGTGCAGGTAGTCCAGCATGGAGCCATTTGGCACGCACCCTGCTTCACCGCTAGCGAGGGCTCCGATATGACCGGCAGCTCTTTTATCTCAACCTGAGAGGTGGTCCGCGAGAGCTGCCGGCCTTCTACCATGACCTCCTCCAGACCTGGAGGCTCATTGTGGTTTCCAGGTCATTTGCAGCCACCGAGGGGGAGGACCGCCTCGCGGAGCCCCTGCTACACAACCTCCATGTCGGTGTGCGGTGGCGGATGCCCCCTCCATGAGGTGGAGGTTGGTCCTGGCAGGTGTCACCGGGGTTGGAAACCTCCTGGATTATGCGCAGGGAGACTGGGTGGACCCCCCATGAGCTAGCTCGGCACATGGGGCTCTCCACTCCTTGTACCCCCCCCGATGCCTACTCCAGGAGGTGAAGGCAGCCTTACCTCCCACTGCTTGAGCCTACCTCGAGTGGGTCCTGCAAGAGGGTACTCCCCGCTCCCCTCTCAGTCCTGGTCCTCTGGAAGTTTGGATTGGGCCCCGGCCCCATAAGCCTACCTGGACGCCCCCCGCCCCATACCCTGAGCAGGCTGCTAGGTCTGCAGCTGGCCTCTTTCCAAACCGCGCTGTGTAAATATCTGTACACGCTCATGCTGCATACCATCCATTTCCTCATCCTTGCCTCCCGCCCTGATACAAAATGGCGGGATCTCATCCCACCTGTGGAGGGCGAGGACCCCCGGTGCGCCAGTCGGTATGCCACCCTCACCCCGCAGCCCACTGGGGATGTCAGTTGGCAGCTCCTGCACAGAGCCGTGAGCACGGGCATGTACCTGGCATGGTTCATCCTTCATTCCAATGCCTGGCCCTATTGTGATGTGAGGGAGACCCTGGTGCACATATATCTAGAGTGTGCCAGGCTGCAGCCCCTTTTCGGGCTTCTCCAAAAACTCTTATTGAGGTTCTGGCTGCACTTTTCCCCTCACTTATTCATTTATGCACTCCCTCCCCATGGCCCCACAAAGTCTCAGGACCTCCTCATCAACCTCCTCCTGGCTTATGCAAAAGTAGCCATCTATAAGCCCAGGGAAAGGTGGTTGGCTGAAGGAGGGGTCTGTGACTGTGGGGCCTATTTCCAGTCCCTCGTTTGTGCCTGTCTCCAGGCAGAGTTCTCATAGACTCCAAGGTCAGAAGGGACCAATATGATCATCTAGTCTGACCTCCCGCACACTGCAGACCACAAAAACCTCACCCACCCATTCCTGCAATGAATCTCAAACCCATAACTGAGCTATTAAATCCTCAAATCATGAGTTAAAGACTTTAATACAGAGAATCAACCAGCAAGTGAGCCATGCCCAATGCTACAGAGGAAGGCAAAAAAGCCCAGCACCCAAGCCAATCTGCCCTGGGGGAAAATTCCTTCCCGACCCCCAAATATGGAGACCAGTTAAACCCTGAGCATGAGGGCAAGCCCACAACAGCCAGTCAAGAACTTCACTGTAATAACTCAGAACCCACTGATCCAATGCTCCTTCTCAGGTCACTATCATACCCATCACCAGTAGTAAAAGACAGACAATGGTCAAGCTACACTGTTCATCATATCATTCCCTGCATAAAATTATCAAGCTCTGTTTTGAAGGCACCTAAGTTTTTTGCCCCCACCACTTCCCTTGGTAGACTATTCCAGAACTTTACTCCTCTGATGGTTAGGAATCTGCGTCTAATTTCAAGCCTAAATTTTCTGATGGACAGTTTGTATCCATTTGTTCTTGTGTCCACATTTGCGCTGTATTCAAATAATTCCTCTCCCTCCCTTGTATTGATCCCTCTAATGTATTTATAAAGAGCAATCATATCTCCTCTCAGCCTTCTTTCGCTCAGACTAAACAAACCAAGCTCTTTAAGTCATCTTTCATAGGGAAGATTTTCTATTCCCTGAATCATCCTTGTAGCCCTTCTTTGCACCTGTTCCAGTTTGACTTCATCTTTCGTAAACATGGGTGACCAGAACTGTACACAATACTCCAAGTGAGGTCATACCAGTGCCTTGTGTAACGGTACTAACACCTCCTGATCTCTACTGGAAATACCCCTTCTGATGCACCCCAGGACCACATTAGCTTTTTTCACTGCTACATCACATTGGCTACTCATTGTCATTCTACGATCAACCAGCATGCCCAGGTCCTTCTCCTCCCCTGTCACTTCCAGCTGATGCATTCCCAACTTACAAGAAAAATTCCTGTTATTTGCCCTTAAGTGTATGCCTTGTACTTCCCATTGTTGAATTTCATCCTATTTCTAATGCTCCACTAATGTTCCTCTGGGCAGCATTTGTTGGATCCCCTGACACCTTCTGGGCGCAGTGGGCACTGTCCGAGGTTCCCTGCTCAGTGTCCCCTTCTGAATCCCTCATTATAAACCTGTGACCCTCACACCCATCCTGGTTATTTCTTTAGTTGTCCCACGTAATCATTTGAAGACTTGTCCAGTGCCACCTCCCCATAGGCTGGGGGGAGGGTTTTTAGAAGTGGGTGGGCTTTTGCCCACCCACAAACCTGAGTAGAAAAGGGTCCTACCATCAATCAAACCCTAACCACGCCCCTTTCCACTGGAAATACCTCCCACCAACCAGCCCCCCCCATATCCGGTCCCAACCCCTGTCCACTTGTCACCAGAAGTCCTGCCCCCAGCCAGTCACCTGACATTGCTGCCCTGTGGGTGTGACTTCCAGCTCAAGACAATGGCTGACTGGAAGCAGGTGTCTTGACCCGTCCCAGAATGCCTCTGCGCCAATAGGAGCAGATTTTGCCACTGAGAGTGGGATTAGCCCCATAAGGGCATGTGGTGGGTCTGCCCTCCCCAGAAGAGGGCCACATGACCCTCTGCAAATAGGAAAAGGGTTTAGATCAGCTTGGTGGGGCCGCGTGGGCCAATCAGGAGGCTTGGAATCCCACTCCTGATCTGTGGTCCTCGATGGTTGGTGGCAGGCAGTGCTGCCCTCCAGAAGTCTGGGCCTTTAAAGCTGCACTACCCCCGGCTCGTGCATAAGACCGCATGGTCTAGAGCTTGTGCAGAACATGGATGCCTTCACCACCCCCACCAGGCCTTTGGGATTGGTTTTGGCTCCTATGGCCCTTTGGCGTAGAAAGCGGTGTGACAGTGACAGTTTGGAAGAGGAGAGCCCTTTGGCTCAGGCTTTGTTCGACACCCCAGACTCCAAAACCCCAGATATCTTGTCTCAGCCTTTGTTCGACACCCGGACCACGAAACCCCTGAGATCTTGAGGCAGCTAGCTGAAGGACTCTCTCCAACGCCAACGGTGCAGGAGAAAGGAGAAGACGAGGCTCAGGTAAAGGAATGGAGAGAGTAGCTGATCTGGCTGGTATAGCTCTAAAAAGTCAGAAGGCTAATGGGTTTACAACTCTTTTTTCCTGAAACAACTTTCTTGTTTTTCAGGAGCTCCAGGCCAGCATCACAGTGGGTGACCAAGACGAAGCCAGCCCATCTTGTTATTGTTTAACTCTTATGCACGTGGAAGAGAATCTGACTGAGGAAGAGGCCCAGAAGAAGTTTGTAAGATATCTCTGCCTGGATAAGGTTGAGCCAGTGTCGTCTAAACAACGTAGACGAGTCATGCAATTTGTTATGCGTATTGCTGTTTCTGTTATGCTTGATTACTGCCTTAAGGAAATTATGCATGAAGATTGTGAAGGTTGCCTCATAGATTCTCCAGGCCAGCAGAGCCATGACTGCACTACTTGGACTTCAGAGGACATAAACAGCAAACTTCGGAACCTGTGTGCTAAACTGTGTTTTGAAAGTTTGTTAAGTGCTGTCATTGCCATGAGCTATGTTTTGAAATGTCTGTATGTAACTAAGGACCTTTTAGACATGGGAGTGAACATGGTACATACTGTGCAAGCCGCTCCAGACCCTTCCTATGCTCTGTATAAGGTGACTATAGCTGACATCAGGGATGCCTGGTTATATGAGCCTATGAACCATCTGATCTGCACCAAAAATTACAGAAGCCTGCTTAGGAGGCCTACTGTGTGTCAGGAATGCAAAAGGTTTAAGTCAGAGAATGGTGAAGGGACATACATGAGATACAAACCATCTTGCTATCAATAAATAAAATGTATCTCTGAAAAGAGGGTTTGGGACTGTCTGTGTAGGTCTTTTAAATAAAAAAGTGTTTTTTGTGAGAACCAGCTGCTGTGTCTTTGTCTATTTTTAGGGGGGAAAAAAGCTGTAGTAGGATCCTGGGTGTGGGGGGGGGTGGGGACCCAGTTTAAAATAAAGCAGTGATGTTTGAAAACACATTGAGGCATGTGTCTGGATAGGCCCACCTGCTGAACTGCAAGGGTCTCCATTCACAGGTAGCTGTGTGGAGCTGGCCAAATGCTATTGGACAGTTTAAATAAACCTTGGGAATTTGTGGGGTGTTATTGGAGAGTTTAAAAAGAAAATGGGGGATCCTGTTTAAAATCAGCCAGTGATGTTTGAAAACATATTGAGGCATGTTTCTGGATAGGTCCACCCACTGATCTGCAAGGGTCTCATACACAGGTAGCTGGGTGGAGCTGGCTGAATGCTATTGGACAGTTTAAATAAACCTTGAGAATTTGTGGGGTGTTAATGGAGAGTTTAAAAAAGAAAAATGTCAGGAATTTGTGGCTTGATGGGTTTCCCTTACAGTAAGGGGCATTGTCTGGATGAGATGGGAGGTGAGTGGCTGCTGGCAGTTTGAAAAAAAAATCAGGAATTTGTGGGGGCAATTTAAAGTCCTGACAAGTTTAAAATAATATTGAACAAAATTAAAGTCTCTAGCATACTTTTCTGAAAAACACATTTGCTCTAGGGACAGTGAAACAGTTTGAAAGCAGAGTGTGACACATCCCTTTTATTCAAAAAACTTTTAAGCATAAAAAACCCACCAACCAACCAACCAAAAACCCTTCTATGTCATTGTGCAAGCTTTGCAGTCAGGAGAGGGGTACAAAGTATCATTAAAGATGACTTAATACTGTAAAAAGAGTCTATAGGAAAACAATTTTTTTAAATCACTACAGTTTTTCAGATCAAAATGGGATTCTTATCTGTATTCCTTAAGTGTTCATGAATAGAGAGGAGTGGTACCGCACCCCATTGAAACAAAAGGCTGGTGGTACCACACCCCATTGAAACAAAAGGCTGGGAAAGGTATATAAACCTCTGCTTTTTTGGAAGACTCCCTTTTTCCTACCAGAAGCTGTCCTGAGCAGGACTGCAAACAGGATGGTAAGCTGCTTGCTCTTAACTTTAAAAATATATATTTTATAATGTTACTTTTTTGGCCAAGTGGTCCTTATTAATGAGGATATACTTTTTTATTGCAGGCTGACCCTGCTTAGCTCGGAAACATCACCTTCAAGCTGTGTTTCACCAGGGCAAGGTAAAGTCCTGTTTGAACTACAGCTGGGCTTAATGCTGTTTATGGGGGGAAAACAGGGTTTGATGCATTAGGAGAATCCTACTAACTAAATTATGCTTGTTCTTTAATTCAAAGGTACATCTACACATGAGAAAAGTCACGTCCCAGCTTGTCTTTTCCCTGTGTTGGAAGGTAAGTAGATGCAAATGGTTTTTAAATGATGAGGTTTCTTGGAAAGTATTAAAAAAACCAAACCAACCTGCTTTTTAATTCTGAATGATTGTGTTGAGCTTAGGGAATGTTTTGGGTTTTTAAATTTGTTGGGATCTGGTTTTTGCTGAATTTAAATCTGCCCTGCTTGTTAGCTTGAGAGCATGGCAAGACTGATGTTTAAGTTAAAGTATTTTATTATAAACTGATTTTTGAAAGTATTTAAAACTACTTTTTAATTCTGAATGGTTGTGTTGAGCTTAGGGATTTTTTTTTTTTTAAAGTTCTGATTAAAAACTGCCTAAGTATATGGTTTTAAAAGGTGCTGGTTTTGGTGTATTTGAAAGCAGCAGGCTTTAAAACTGCCACTTTTTTTTTAATGTTTTGCTTATTTAAAACTGCAATTTTATTTTATTTTTTAGTTTTACCACATGGCAGTGCTTTTTCTTTAATTTTACAGGGGCCTGTTTTTTTTAAAGTTTTTGCTGTATTTTTTTTGTTTTTAGTCTGATCACATGGCAATGTGTTTTTAAGGCTTGAATTGTTGGTGGAGCCTGAACTAACCTCTTCCACACAGGTCATGCTAGGCTTCAACTCACCAGATATGACCCAGGGCTAACCCTAAGGGGGCACACATTTGCCTGTCGTATGGCCTGAAATAGAGGATTTTTAAATAGGATAGAAAGGTAAACCCATTTGAAAGTTGATAAGAACCTTTTATAACAATGTTGTCTGCTTTACAGCCCTAGCAAAACATGAAAAAGCTTCGAGTCCATGGATTAACAAGCTAACAGGAAAGAGGAAATTCCGCCACCACCAATCACTGACAAAGAAATGGAGTGCTGTATGTAATGATCTTGAGGGTTCATTAAAGATGATACTACAGAATGAGTAAGGAATAGAACTTTAATCATAGAGACAGGTATCCAGGTGTGTACCTGGGAGCAGCCATGTTAAATCTACTCTGGGGCACGTCTCCCAATTTACACAACAATGGCCCATGCTAGGGAGTCTCTAAATTCACAACCTTCTACAAGCATATCACTACACTGTAAATATAATTTGTTTCTGTGTTGTTAATTAGATGGTGTGGTAAAGTTAAGGGGATTTTATTTGATGCTAAATTTGAACATCTGATTTCCTTCTTAGGCATGGACAGTCCTCCTGATGCCCTGCTGGTAAACCAGCTCAAAAGAAAAAGGGAAGAGACAGCTGAAAAGGAAAATTTACCACCACTAATGACTGACAAAGAGATGGAGTGCTGTAAATATATTTTCTTTGTGTGTTTTTATAGTAAACAAATAGGGAGCCTGTTTTGAAAAGTTATTTTTTTTCTAAATATGTTATATTTGACATCTTTTCTTTTCTTTTCCTACTCAGCCACCGACAGCTTTGCTGACATTATTGTAGTCACAACTCCAGGAAAATCACCAAAGAAACAGAAAACCCCTCCCAAGCCTTTAGCAACATCACCTGTGCGAAACAGCAGAGGAGCTCTGATGAAGCAGCAGGAAACCTCCAAGTGCAGATACGTCAAGCCCAAGGACAAAACCAAAAACTCTGGTACAAAGCACCACATCTCCAGTTCCTCAGCGGTCAGCACCACACCAAGCCCTGAGAGAGCCGAGGGTGAAAACACACACATTCACAAACCTGGAGCATGCACTCTAGGGGTTGTGAATCAAAAATCATGGAGTGAAAGCTCAGCAATGATAATTACATTCCATGTCCACACCTCGATAGGCTTGATGCAGTTCTCCAGTTGTGGGGAAAACATGATGTTTCATTTGGAAAACTGACAGGTGAATATAACACTTCATTTGGAAAACTGATAGGTGAACATAATGCTTCATTCAAAGAGCTGATGGGTGCTGTACTCTCCAGGGTTCCGGAAAAAAGAATGACTGAAAAATGATGTAAAAAAGGCAAATGCTCTCGATAAATACATTCAAAAATATTTCAGCTTTCCCCATGGCATTTTTGAATCAAAAAGGGGGAGGCCTTTTAAGGGATAAACAGATGACTGCCAAAAAGTTATGGGCCAGGATCATTGTAAAGATTTTTAAAAAGGCTAAGGAGGTGATGAGGAGACAAAAAACAAAAAGAGAGGTCTGCTAGTGATGTGATGGGGAGGTGGAAATTGACCCGCAGGATGGTGGTTTAGAAAATTCCCCCAAAAGCTCTTTAGGCGGGTCCCCGTCTGCACCCTCAGAGTCTGGGGTAGATTCGGATCCCCACCCTGATACATATATGGAGCGGATGAGGAGCTGGCAGCAGGAATTACCTAGATTTAGGGGCACGGTGTACAATGAGGAGTTTCGTTTTGTCAATCTCGAGAGAATCAGTTCAGTTGGACAGGTCATTGAAGCTGTCCACTGGGGTACACAGTATGTTCTCAATGAGATTAATGCCAGGTTAGACCCACATGATTACATTCAGTTACTCTTGGAGGGTCACAATTTAACCAACCCTCTGTTTTCAGTCAGGAGGAATAGGGGTGAGCTCTCCGGTGAAGATTTCTTAAGTCACACGTCTAAAGTATTACAGAGTAATAGATGCACATAGATGGGACATTATGCCTTGTTGTGACAGTTGTAAGAAACATAGGCAGAGGTGGCCACAGGGTTTTGAATTCTGTCCTCAGCAGGGAAATTCTCCATAAAAAGAGGTGGTGCTTGGTAGACCTGACATACGCTGACTCAAATCTGTTTTGCTGGTGGGCTCTTGGCTATCATGTCAGACCACAGGCTTACAGAGATGAAATTATTAGATGGGGCGAGAAATCTGCATGAAGAACTGAGGTGGTCAGATCAAAAAAAGGTGATGCTCTGTGATGTAACGGTTATTGAACAGCATTTACGTGGCAGTATTCAGGTGGTGCTTTATACGGCAAAAGGTTGGTGGGTGTTTTTTAAATGGGAGGCCCTGTGTACCCCGAGACATTTTTCACCTTGCTGCATGATGAGCATTACTATGAGGTTTTTGGATGTGAAAAGGTTGTTTGGGGCCAAAAATTATTACAAGGTTTGCCACACGGTGTAGTCACGGCCACTCTTGCCATGTTGCCACCTCTGCTTGAGAGTGATGTGCTTAGAAAACACAGCTGTGGGTCAGAGAGGTCTCAAGAGATGCCCCAGCTGCAGGCTGTATCGTCGGTCCAAAGAGTGTTTAGATGGCCATCTAGAAGCTGCCGCTCAAAACCAAGTTGAATGTTGTAAACCAAACTTTCTGCGAGGACTGTGGCGCTTATGTGGACAAAGGGCATAAGTGTGAAAGTCAACACTGTGAGCAGTATCACAGTAAGATACCCCTTGAGATCAGGGTAGAGGACCACTTGTGTTTGCTAGACATCATCAGAAAATCAGAAAAGTATATTTTTTATGATTTTAAGTGCATGTGCCCAATTACATTTTTGCTATGTCCCTAAAGCCAGAAAAATCTTGGGAATTTAAGGGTGGTGAGTGCCTTTGTGACTTTGTTAAAACCTTTCTTGGCAAGAAGTTTTGGAAGTACACATTCATAGCGCACAATTCCGAAGGTTACGATGCTTATTTTGTGGTCAAGGAGTTACTGAAGGAAAAGATGGACGTGGAATTGATAACTCAGGTCAGTAAATTGATGTGTGTGGAAGTTAAGGCTCTGGGCATACGTTTTATAGACTCTCTAAACTTCCTACCCATGAAACTTAGCAAGCTCCTGCAGACTATGGGGTTTGAAGGCGCCAAAGAGCCTTCCACATTTTTTTTAACACTTTGGAAAACCAAACTTATGTGGGACCTGTGCCCGGGGTGGAGCACTACGGGGTCGACATCATGATGCCCCAGGAGAAAGCAAGCTTTTTTGACTGGTACCGGGACAATCAAAATGAGACCTTTGACTTACAGCAGGATGTGAAAATTTTGAGGCGGGCCTGTATGCTGTACAGAGAGGAGATCATGAAAATGATGGCAAAGTCAGATGTAGAGAGAGGTCCTGGTGGAGTTGTGGAGGTGAAATTGTGCATAGATCCTTTCCAGTACATAATTCTGGCATCTGTCTGCATGGCCATGTACAGATTTATGTTTTTAGAGAATAACACGATAGCCCTTCTCCCCCTAGACAACTATCACAGGGAGCGAAAGAGAGATTTGACCCCCTCTATCAGTGGTTGATCTACACCGCTCACAAAGAAAAAATAGAGATACATCACGCATTATGGGGTGGGGAGATTCTGGTAAAGCCCTACTTTCTAGACGGTTATGGTGTCACTGACTGGGTGCCCATGGCCTTTGAGTTTAACAGTTGTTTCTTCCACGGCTGTATCGCCTGTTACCGTGAAAAAGTCCTAAACCCTATGATGGGGACAACTTTTGGTTTTCTTCATTATAAGATGCAGTACAAGGCCAACTATCTGAGAAGCCAGGGGTATGCTGTCAGGACTCTCTGGGAACACGAGTGGAAGGCCATGATAGAAATGGATAGGGAGCTTGTGGATTTTTTTAAAGGAAGCCCAATTACCCCAGCCTTTGGTCCAGAGGGACGCTCTTTTTGGGGGTAGGATGAACGCTGTCTGTCTGTATTACAAACCCAAGCCCGGTGAAGAAATCCACTATTATGATTTTACCAGCCTGTACGCTTTCATAAACAAAACCAAAGAGTACCCCATCAGACACCCGAATATCATTTTGGACAATTTTGGCCCTCTCTCAAATTATTTTGGCATCGCAAAAGTTAAAGTGTAACCCCTGGGAGGGCTCTATTTCCCCTTGTTGCCTGTCAGAGTGGTGACAAGCTTATGTTCCCACTGTGTTGAACCTGTGCAGAGACTGAGCAGCGGGAGACATGCACCCACACTGACGAGGAGGACTTGGTGCACTGTGGAGCTAAATGCCACTGTAGCAAAGGGGTACATGGTGGTAAAAATCTATGAAATCTGTCATTTTGAAAAAAAAATCTGACCAACTCTTCTCGGAGTACATAAAAATGCACCTCTGTCAGAAACGAGAGGCTTCAGGGTATCCCTGCTGGTGCATGGAGAAGGAAAAAAAAGATAAGTACATTGCAGACTTTGTTCAGAAAGAAGGGGTGAGTTTACACCCCTCTGAATTTGCTTTGAACTCAAGCGTCAAATCGCTAAACTGTTCTTAAATTCTCTCTGGGGTAAATTTGGTCAAAGAACAAACCTGCCTAAGACCAGCATCATGAGACACGCCAACGAACTCTTTCAGTACCTGTTTTCCTCCAATTATGAGGTTTCATCCTGTGAGTTTATCAATGATGAAACTGCCTGCATGTCTTGGAAGCATGCTAAAGACCGTTACTCAGTTACCAGCAACAGTAATGTTTTCACCACCTGTTTCATCACCGCTTATGCCCATTTGGAACTGTACAACCTGCTAGACAGGTTGCAAGAGTGGTGCCTGTACCACAACACTGACTTGGTGATATCTGTGCAAAGGGAGGGTGACTGGAATCCTATTTAGGGGACCTTACCAGCAAGAACCCACCAGATGAGCACATCACTGAGTTCGTGTCAGCTGGCCTGAAAACATACAGGTACAAGCTGTCAGGGGGAAAGGCCTGTGAAAGGGATTACTCTGAACATTTAAAACAAAAAAGCATCTGGTGAAGCAGTCCAGAGGGTTTATCGGACCTCTGTTAAGTTTTGCTATCCCTCTGATAAACGGACTTTTGACTAAGCAATAATGGAGTATGCGGAAAAAATGTATCTGGTGCCTGGTCACCAGTTGGAGCAATTAAGGGCTCCCTCTCCACCAGAGGAAAATATCAGAAAGACCACTACTCGTTTTCTGGATGGTGAAATGAAGTCTATTCTTCAAAGGACTTAGATGAACATGAAAAGGCTAAACTATACACTGCTGTGCTTCAAAGGTATCTAACGTACGTGAAGCACAGTGATTTGGATCAAGGGAAAACAACCCCCTTTTCTACCTGAACAGGAACAAAACACCCCACCAACCCCCCCAGAAACCTTTGACTCTGTTGCTCAGGAAGTGTTGGATAGCATTGGTATGCGTTATAAGAGAAATGCAACGGTACTACTAAGTATGCCGGGACAGGATAAAAACATATCTTTGTGGAACGATAAAGGGGCTTTTGTGTACAAAAGGTCGGTGATTCACGGCTCTAACATACTCAACTTAGTCAGGGCTGCCACTCAGATGCGCTCTGTTCCTAACAAACACGTGCCCAACGGCTGGAATGCATTTATGTCTGCCATGGCAGAGCTAAATGTGCCATCTTCCGTCATGGGCAACACAGAGAACAGAGATCTTTTGGAGCACCTGACGACTCCTGCAGCTGACACTGGAGTAGATTGTGAACCTTTTTTCCCCTCCCAAAAAATGAAAATTGGCTAAAAAAACCGAATGGCTTCCTCTGTGATTTTTTTTCATGCTCTAAACCAAATGTTTTAAATAGTAATGGTTTCTCTTTTTCATGCTCTAAACCAAATGCTCCCCCCCCAACTGTAAACAAAATATTTTAAAGGGTGATATTTTTTCATGCTCTGAAACAATTTTTCACTTTGAATAAAATTTTTGTGTACTTTTTAAAAACTTTTTGTCATGTGTATTATTTTTAGAAAGAAAAAAAAATAAAACCAGACACCAGTAGTCTTTAAACCCTATGCCTGGGGTGTTTTATTAAGTAAAAGTCACTGCAAGATACACGTCTGGGCTTGTTGAAACATGTTTTGAGCAACCCCAGGCAAGCTCAAGAACTTTCTTTTTATTTTTTTTGCAAAATTCAGCACCATTCAGTCATTTTGCACCAAGTCATCAGAATACAATTTTAAAAGCTGGTCAAAAGGCAAACCCTCGCTACAGTGATGTAAGAAAAACACACAGTGATAGCCACAAGCATCAGAACTGGGGTCCTGTAATTGTCTAGTCTGAAACACAATGTCAGTGGCGTTTTTGTTTAAAAATTTCATGATGCTTCTGGGGAACAACATGCTGTTTGGGGGTGCCCATATGAGTCAAAGAACTCTCCACAATTGCGCTCCGCCAGGTACAAGGCTAGCCAGTGTTCACCTGGTCAGTTGTGTGGATGCGTGTTGACCACTAAACATAGGGGTCTCCATGTCAGCCTGCTGCCAGGGAGCCAGTCACTGGGAAACACATCTAAGAAAGTCTCTTGCGTGGCAGGGTCCGCCAGTAAAACACATGAGAGCTGCATGGTATCCATGTTCATATGTAGTCGAACAGGACGTTTCTCCTCCGATTTATCTCTATCACATTGTCAAAAACACAATCATGTTGACGGTGGTCATCAAAGCATTTGCAAAATGTATGTCTTCTCTCAGGTTTCCCATTTTAATTGAGGAACAGTGATTGGCGCA
>VOCP01073093.1:0-57265 GCA_007922195.1 Podocnemis expansa
ACACACACACACACACACACACACACACACACACACACACACACACAGAGAGAGAGAGTTCTGCAACCTGGTATGATATAATTACCAGTCCTTTTGTGGGTTGCTTGAGCCAGCCTAGTGGCCAACTAGGCTGGGCACAAGAAGGAAGCCAGGCTTCTGTTGGTTGTGATCTGATGCTCCATCATGTTCTTACCCATCTTTTATACTTGCTGGCCCTCATGTAAGTCTATGGGATTTGCTGTGTCATGTTGCCTCAAGGTTCCTGTGAGATCACTGGTCACCAGTCACTTGCAGACTTGATTGCATTTTGTTCTTTTCTTTCTGGATGGCTCCTGCTGTTTGCTTTAATCAGAGATGTCTGAATTGTTCAGCCAGTTAGATGGTACTTATGCTTCATCAGGACAGGCTGGCAGTTGAGACTGGTCCCTTCACACACACACACACCTTGTTCACACATTTTAAAAAAGCATACACAGTATACACCTAAACCAGGCTTCATCAACTGTACAAATGGTGCACAATGTTTAAGCAGGAGTTCCAAACTGACAATATGGAGTCTTGTTGGACATCGGTTATAATGTCTATTACACATGGTTACAGAATTATTTTACTTATGACACTAAAGGACATATACACAACATCAACTAACATATACTTTAAAGGTGAATGTAATTCATTATCTGTCTGTGCTTCACAGCCACCTCTCACAACTTCATCATGTGCTAACATGGTAAATGCCCAGCTCTTGGAGTTATATGATGACATGAGACTCACTGTTAATTTAAAAGGGAAGAGAAGCCCACCACTTGTAATAAAAAGCTGGAACCTCACACCATAAAGGCAAAAGGACCTCAAACTTATTATTCGTAAGCCACTCAAATGATTTTTTGTGGCCTGCCTCATTGGTAGCAAAGTACTTCTCTAATAAGTGTTGTGCAAAAAGAGCACCCAGGATCTTCTCAAGGGGGAAGAGGCAAAATGCCACATTTATTATAAATAAGTAAGGATAGCAAAAAGTCACACATACACACACGCAAGAAATTCTGCAACCTGGTATGATATAATTACCAGTCCTTTCATGCATTGCTTGAGCCAACCTAACGGCCAACTAGGCTGGGCACAAGGAGGGAGCCAGGCCTCTGTCGGTCAAAAATCCAATGCTCTAAGACAGGCATGGCTGAACTGCTGCTGGCGAGCCCATGCGGCTCTTCAAAGAAAAAGTATGGCTCGCAGGCTAGGGGAGTTAAAACCTCTGGCCTGTCAAGTAGCTCTGCAGCTGTAGGGAAAATAAGCGGAAGAAGATTGTACGCAAAGGACAGTGGCATCCCCACTCAGACCAAATCATGGGCCCAGAATGTGAACGATTTACCACCTTGCCCACGTATCTGTAAACATGTGCAATTTATTGCCTTGTTAATGGCCTCACTCAGACCAGGAGTCCCCTTGCCCTGAGCCAGGCACCCCTCTGTACCAAACACCCCAAAATTTATTGCTGTTTATGTAAACTTACATCTACTTGTTTATCTCAGTGAGCATCCTGTAACCTTACAAAGCATGCCTGTTAGCAGAGCCTGTATGCTGACGTGTACATTCCGTAGTCAGCTAGTAGTTTTGCTTTCCCCTGTGATGCTATATAACAGTAGGAAAGTGTAATGCATGTTGGACTTCACCGATGGACCAGGAAGCTGCAGCAGGTGCCTTCAGAGATAAAGTCCCGGAGCCTGCCTGCTGTCATTTCCAGGGGTCCCTGGTAGCTGAAAGGGATGTAAGCATTCTACCTCTTTTAATAAAATCATTTTTTCTTCTATCGCTTGTGGTCATGTGGTCACTGCTCAATCCAGATCCTGTTGTAGCACCCCCTTTGGGCTGCATCTTGTGTAGTCGTCAGGATTGGGCTTGTGACTAAACCATGTGGAGTAGAAAGCAGCGCTGGATGGGAACCAGATCCTGGGATGGACTCCGACCTCAGAATGGACTCCGCTTGCAAGAGTTTTGGCCCAGATGGCTCCCCCAGTTAGTTGGGAACAGGACTTGGGTGCTAGGTCTATGCCTGCCTGCCTGGCAAAGTGCATGGAGGATTTGAAGGTTGGGGAGGGATGGAGACATGCATTCAAGGACCTAGGGTGCTTACTCCTGACTGTGGTTAAAATGTATGGGAGGACAAGGCGGCCCTCCAGCATTTGGTAAAAAACTTGGAAGGTGAACTGGGGACAGTCAGAGGATGTAGCCACCTTTTCCATGAAGCGCTGGAGGCAGTGCAGGGAAGGTCCCAGCGATGGGAAGAGCAAGCCTCAGGGGTTGCAGTTCGGTTGGCCACTATAACTCACACGCGGAGGCAGTGCAGGCGCAACCCTGGAGTGGCACCTGCCATAGTGCGAGCTCTTATGGCACATGAATGGGATCCTGAGACATGGGATGGTGATATCTGGGAGTCCTCCTCAGTTGAGGAGTGGACTGAAGGGGAGGAGGACCCTGAGGGAGAGGCTGTGAATGCTCGACCTTTGTAACTAACAAGGCGACGGGCCCTCCGGGGCAGGCAAATCCCCAACATACACAGACAATCTGTGACTATACACAGATTGAGTTACAGGGTATAGCTAAGCGGTATAAACAGCAGCCCCAAGAAAGCATGTGAGCTTTTTTAACCTGTATATCGGATCAGGCAGGGAAGGAATGCAGTACTTGTCAGGGAAACCACCGCATCAGCCCAAGGAGGGAAAGGGACTTCCTACATGTGTACAGTCCCAGAGCTGGGGAATGGACCCACAAGGGGCCAACTGGCATGCAGGAGTCCTCCCTTGATCTTGTTACCCCGACCCAGGAATTCCAACACCACAAGGGTCCAAGAGAATGTTGGTATGTTGGTTAGAATGAAGGGTTAAACCTGTCAATTCTTTAACCAGATGCCTGAGCAGAGGGTGTGATAGGGATATATACTGATAAGTATCAATCTATGATAACAATTTGGTACCAGTGTTGTAGTATTAAAAAAAAAAAAAATCAAATACTTGTGTAATGTCTGTAGGAAAATGTGTGGTGTTTATATGTTTTATAAACATTTGTAAATGTGTTAAACATGGGGAAACTGAGGCAGGAGTCTCATCATTTTACTGACATGATTTTTCATGTTATATAACTCAGAGCACCTCTAACACTAAGGCCTCTCTAGAGGCTCTCAGTGGTATCTGAAGCTGGAGGTGCTCGCTTAGGGAGCGCCACATTGGTGCATCGTAAGTGCACCCACACAGCCTGGGACTGATTGCATGCTGTAGGCTGTGGAGGACTGACTCAGGAGTGACTAGTTAGGGTGAATCAGGGTTCAGAAGTGAAGATTGGTGGGTCACAGTGGCACACAACACCAGATCTGGGAAGCAGTCTGTTACACCGGTGCAGCAAGAAGCAGGGCAATGCCCAGCTTAATGCTTTAATTGGTGCTGTGAATTTTTTTAAAAAAGTTATATGTGCAGTAACTGTGAACAGTCTAGGAGCAACCATAATTTATTGTTTTTCCATTTGTTTACTTTGGGTGAAGAAGATAAACACAAAAAAAACCCCCCAGAAATGGATGTTAATAAAATAATATGCAAGTAAAGAAAACTTCACCACCATTAAAAAGCCTTGTGCTAAGCTTAAGATTTCTGAAAAACAGAAAGAGTCCTCTCTCACACAAATCTCAGGCAAGGCTAGTGTGTTTGTGTACAACAAAAAGGTAGAAATTGGAAAAGCATTATGTGATGCTGGTGGTGAATAGACTAACAACCAGGGTCATTCTGCTGAAAGCCGAGAAGTTATAATATAGGAGTTAAATGAGGCCAGCATGTCTCCTCATGGGGGGATTGTGGAAGTCAGGGGCATCGCTGGTGCTGGGTACGCTGGAGCACGTGCCCTGAACCCCAGCCCCAGTGCCCTGGATCTCCGGCCTGATTGGGCCTGGCAGGCTGCGGCCGCAGTGGGCCCCTCCCCTGCGCTGGGGATCTGGGGCCTGGCAGGCCATGGGTGCGGTGGCCCCTTCCCTGCTGGGGATGCTTGGCCTGTGGGCAGGAGGCAGGGCCTGCGGGCTGGGGGTTGGGCCTGGGCCCATGCCCTGGGTCTCTCCTGCAGCCAGCGACGCCCCTGGTGCAAGTTGACTCTTCCCCACTGCAAAAGACAGCACTCCTCTAAAAAGCTGTGTCTGATGGCACAAAACAGAGGTGGTAGCTAAGAAAAAATTGTGGGGGTTGAGCGTCGTTCCTTCCAACTACTCACTTGGGGAGGGTCCCTGGACAAGATACTCAACCTCTGATTCAGGTTTTAGGAGGAGATTATGTTTATCTCGGTGTGATGTTGAAAATTAACTTTGCTTCTTTAAGCCAGGAAACTCCAGTTTGTGAATATTCCGTCCTGCCTTCAAGCCACTTGCCTTAACAAATCTAACCATAGAATCAGGCGAGCAGGCTGTGGTAGACGTGAGACTGATACCCATTATCTCAGAGGGTTGTTACATCTGTATAACACTGCAGGCAAATCTCAGGTTACAGGGACTGAATACTGGTGCGGCAGTGATAGATGGCGAGCATGGAGGGGAGCTTACCATTCATGTGTACAATCACAGTTTGAACCCCATACGCTTTGCACTGGGCGATTGGGTTGCCCAATTGATCAGTGCAAAAAATTATTAACACCCAGCTGCAGGAGATCAGCCCCGGACTGAAGCTGTTACACGAGGAGGCAAGGATCTCAGCTCCACTTCAGGGCCACTAACAGCAGGGCAAAAATTCTGGGTGCACTGTCTCAATAAACTGCCACAGAAGGCAAAGTTACATGCTGGGTCATGTTTGCTTGTAACCCCTTATCTGTATGTCTTAGTAGAGCTAAATTGAGCAAACGGGAATACAAACTCTGTGTGCTAAGAAAACATGCAGAAGTACACTGATTTCTCACTAATTTGTCATTCCTCTTTAAGGATGTGTCAGGAGCAATTGCTGATTCCCCTGTTATGGTTGCATCTGATCACCACAATCCAGGTCTTAAACCCCAAAGAACAGTGGAAGTCAACCACCTTGATGAGAGAGCAAGAACCTTCCACCATCCAGTGCCCTCCCAAAACACAAAGAAGTACAAAAGCTAAATCCTTTGTACTGCAGGATTGAACTTAAGGACAGGTCCATGGACACAGGCCAAGACTATAACAACTACCTTCAGGGTTGCTTGATGTGCCTGGCTGAACTCCTCAAATTGGCCTGCGGCAGCAACTTGGGGAGCAACCTACCAGGGTATCCATGTTCCAGATACCTCTCACAACCTTACTTTCTGCTCCAGGGTGAATGCCTCCCAAGGAACCAACTGAACACTATTGGTAGAGGACACTACATATATTACTGAACTTAAGGACACTGTTATCGGGCCCTATAAGGGACAATATAGCCATGCGGTTGCACACAGATTGTGGATGACTTTTGTGATTATTGTTCAGAGAATTGTGGGAAGTATGAACTGTGACCTGAGTCATCTGCCTCAACGCCCAGAGGTATGGAGAGCCATGTGTGGCCCCACTGCTCATTTCGATGCGGTGAACTTGCCAATGCCTAATCAGGGAAAGACATTGGGATACCAGTTTGGAGGGAGTCTGTCTTTCTGGGTAGCAGTAGGAAACCATCTGGAAGCAAATCCTCTCTGTCCTGGGAACAAAGGAACACAGGGGCATTGTGGAAGGAGCCGAAGGGAGGAGTGGCCACAGGCATGGGGAGTTCAGATCCCCAAACAGCACTTGAAATGGTAATATCTGGGCTGATGCAGGTGTTTGTGGGAGATAAGCAAGTGATATAAGGAAAGAGAGCAAAAAGTGAAAACTAGAGTTAGAAGGGACAGTTACTGGACTGTGAGCAGTGGGGGAGGAATGAGTGGGCATGTCCCCTAAAAGACTCCTGTCAATTGTCCAGGAAGAGTGTGAGAGAATGTGTTTTAGATGGGGTTTTTAATTGAATAGCAGTTGTCTTGACTAACCATGTAGGTTGCTCTGTGTGGTAGCAATCCTGAAAGTTCACTGAAGTGACAGTAGCTCAAGCAAGCCCTCCATGAGAGAATGCTGGTACAATACTTCTGCACTGGAAGTGGGGGGCCAAGATTTATGCCAAACCAACTTACCAGCAGGCAGAAAGTCTAGCTCACGTTTCCCTCTAATTGGACTTTCCCTCTGGGGCCAAAATGGGATAGTGTATATGACCAAATCAGTGACCTAGAAGTGATGCTGCAAGATTACCAAAAGGAGCCCTTGACAGGGAAAAGGCTTCTAGCTTACATATGGTACACCAGAAGGGGGAATTATTAAAGTTAACAGCAAAGTTAGAGGCAGTGTCTGGACATCACTGGTATGACATGTTCTTAGGCTACAGCCTTAGCTGGACTGGTGTTTTTAGTTTCTTCCTCCATCCAACTGGAATTATATTAATTGGGTTTTTACTTGTTTTATTTTTAATGATTTTACTTTTTGCTATGTTTGGCATTTGGCTAAGTGCATCCATACCATGTATCTATTCATAAGGGCCCACACTGGCTGAGTGGAAGTGCCAAGGTGTGGAGTGTAGGGAAAATAAGCGGAAGAAGATTGTATGCGAAGGACAGTGGCATCCCCACTCAGACCAAATCATGGGCCCAGAATGTGAACAATTTACCACCTTGCCCATGTATCTGTAAACATGTACAATTTATTGCCTTTTTAATGGCCTCACTCAGACCAGGAGTGCCCTTGCCCTGAGCCAGGCACCCCTCTGTACCAAACACCCCAAAATTTATTGCTGTTTGTGTAAACATATATCTACTTGTTTATCTGAGTGAGCATCCTGTAACCTTACAAAGTATGCCTGTTAGCAGAACCTGTATGCTGACATGGGTACGTTTCCTAGTAAGCTAGTAGTTTTTCTTTCCCCTGTGATGCTATATAACAGATGTGGCCAAACTGTGGCTCTTTAAAGAAAAATTGTGGCTCCCGCGAGAGCGCAGGAGGGCAGGGAAGGGCAGCATGGCGGGAGCCAGGGGGCGAGAAATTTGCAGTGGTCAGGGACAGCAGACAGGCAGCGGCAGGGTGAGAGCCAACAGCAGAGGAGCAGCATTGTCAGAGCTGCAGGAAAAAGCAGAGTGGTCAGAGCCGGGGGAGGGGCAGCACTGGGAGAGCCCGCAGGGAAAAGCAACGTGGTAAAAGCTGGGAGGGGAGAAGCAGCACTCTGAAGGCTTGCAGGGGAAAAGCAGCCTGGTAAGACTGGGGAAGGGAAGGGAGGGGCAGCATTGAGAGAGCCTTACCAGCAGAAAAAAGCAGCGTAGTAAGAGCTGGGAGGGGAGGTGCAACATTGTGAGAGCCCCAGGGAAAAGCAAGTTGTCAGTTAGGTGGAAGGACAAGCACTTAGAGCAAGTACCTGCCAGATTCTACAGTTTGCCCACACTATTAATTCTCACCTCCTTGTCTGTGTGCATTATGATAGTCTTTAATTACATCAGTGCATGATTTTTTAAATACTTTTCTTTTTTGATATTGTTTTCTGGGTAAATATTTTTAAAACTGGCAACATAAATTGATCAAGAACAAGTCTACAATGAACTACAGATAAGTGATGATAATTAGCAATTTAAACCTGAAAAGCAATTGTAAATTAATTTTTTTAAATCACCTGGTATTTCCAGATATTGTAATACAATGCAAAATTATTTCTCTTGTATTTCTATTTTGCGACTTACATAAGAATCATCAGAAATGACTGAAAATTGACACAAGTGTTAAATCCAAAACCACTGACCACTGTCAAAAGGTTATTTAAAAAAACTCTATTTAAAGAATGTTACAAGTACTTATTATGGATCATGGTTCATTTTCAGCATGCAAAATGATTTAGACTTAGGATAGACCACCACTACTGAAAACTGGCTTTAGAAAAAAAATTCCTTAAGTCCATTGAACAAGTGTGCCTGAGACATCGGTATGTCTTCTCTTTGCAGAAGGAACTGCTAGGACATTTATTTTACAAGAAAATTTTAATTAATATAACTAAGTCAATTACCAAGATAATTTACATTCACTGCAAAGTTCAATAGCAGCACTATACTTCTACTGATTAAATAGCATTCAACATGTATTAATTCTTCTTTGTTATGTAGTCAAAATCTATTTATATTTCAGTGCAGTCTTCATGAATGACTCTATGGGTATCTGAGCCCATTAGACAAGAGTAATTTTTGTGATGGGCTGAGGACGGAAAATTGTGTTATAAACTTTCTGAAAAAAAGATCGCGCACCAATAAAGATTTTACTTAGTATTATAAAAACCAAATAATGATATTTAGAATTTATACAGGGCCTGATCCCAAACTGAATAAACTCAATGGGATTTTTTCCATAGTATCTTCTGTGCATGGACTGCAAAGCACTTACTAAAACAGGCTCTGATCTTGCACTTTCTGTCCCCCTAAATTCTCATTGATCTGTTGGGATTCTGAACAGTTGAAAAGGTATCCCTGTGTGCATCTCTTCACAGGATTAAGGTGAGAGCAGTGTTTTCCCTTACTATTACTCTCATTTTAAAATTAATTGTTTCTGAGTCGTCAGACCTTTTGTCTTCACTGTGCATGAATATTTTAGTGAACAAGTTTACTGGCAGAAATATTGGCAGCGAAGTGGGGGCATGGTAGGTGCTGGGATGAGGTGGGAGGCAGACGTGCGGCATGGTTGGGGAGCAGAGCAGCAGCAGCGTGGGAAGAGATGGCAGGGAAGCGGCAATGGGGTGGGGGAGAGAAGCGTGATATGGTCAGAAAAGCCATAGCATGTTTAGATTTTCTTATAGGCCTTAATGCAGTGTACTTGTTGTTAAAATAAAATCATGTTTTACAAGTCCTAAACATGATGTGGAATACTAAGAAATGGAAAAGGAGAAAAGTATAAAACTGAATGTAGATTACTTTCAATTTTTTGGCACAACTTAAAGCTGTGAAGCATCATGTTCCACAATGAAATTCAAAACATTGTGCAATACTTAGAGATCAGCATCTCAGAGAGCTTTTACCTGCTTCATTGACAAGTTACTGCCCAGATTTAAAAAAAAAAAAACTTGCCACAAGCCTGTAGTGTTCTACATCTAGCAACATCTAAATTTTTAATGTATAGGCCTAGTTTCATGGTAATCTTAAATAATTATTAGAATCTGACTATAGTCGATCAATATTTGCCCTATTTTTATGATAAAATTAAAGTCTGCAATGAATTTTAAACTTAATAATTTTGGAGTAGGTAAAAGTATACGGCTATATGCCTCAGTCCGGCTCTCGAAGGTTTGATAATCGACTTGTGCTGCTCTTGAGTTCCATAAGTTTGGCCACCCCCTGCTATATAACAGTAGGAAAGTCTAATGCATGTTGGACTTCACCGATGGACCGGGAAGCTGCAGCAGGTGCCCTCGGAGATAAAGCCCCGGAGCCCGCCTGCTACCGTTTCCAGGGGTCCCTGGTAGCTGAAAGGAACGTAATCATTCGACCTCTTTTAATAAAATCATCTTTTATTCTATCACTTGTTGTTGCAAATTATGTTCTGAGCCATGCAACCGGTTCGTGGCAGGCTGAGGCACATTAAACAGAGTACCAGGAATTATATCTATTAGTTTATTTGCAATTGCAAAGGTGCCCCCTGAACCGAAGTCACAGGGAGGACCCCAATTACAGCAACACCACACATATATATCTTTTACATTCTTCAAGGAATACATTAGTACTGCACAGTCATAGTTGTTTATTGAATTTGGATTGGTTTGTTGAGTCTTTTTTCTTATATGGTAAACTACTAGCTAGGTCCATACTCTTCGTTCAAGTTCTGTGTTCTTTCATTGTTTTTGCCCAATGTCCGTATCATTGCTGGTGAGTTAATTCTGGAGTCAGAGTGAGCCTGACAGTCTAAGTCACTTACTCTAACAGCCTAGTCAGGCTACCTTATACTTATGCTAACTTGTTTAGTTTTGCTACACTTGTGGTCATGTTGTCACTGCTCAATCCAGATCCTGTTACAGCACCCCCTTTGGGCTGCAGCAGCCAGCAGCTCGGAGGAGGGAGCTGATAGCTCAGAGGAGGGGATGGGAGGAGGAGGAGCAAGCGGGTGGGCAGCGGAGAGCTCAAAGGAGGGGGGGGGCCTGCAGAGGAGGAGCATGGAGCAGCAGTTGGTAGGTCAGAGAAGGCTGGGGGAGGAGGGAGCTGGGCAGCTTAGGGAAGCGATGGGGGTGGATCTAAGGACGGAAAGGAACTTCAGAGAATGGGGGCAATGAAGGAAGTGAATGAGGGGATCAGGGAGGAGACAAGCTGTTAAGGACTTAAAGACTAACAAATTATTGTTAGTTATTTTCTGTTTCATAGATTTCAGTGTGGATTTCATTTTGCTTTGCTTTATTTTATTTTGTACTTTGTATTTTTTTATTTTCTTTTGGTCTGGTTGGTTTGGCTGGGTTTGTTTGTTTGGTTTGTATTTACCTTAAATGCAGCCTCAGTCCTGTCCACAGCACTTTACAAACTTAGGGTCACTTCATGCACTTCCTTACAAGTATGGTAGTCAGGAAAACAGGTTAAAAAGTCTTCCATTGTATCACATGGAGAAGGAATAAGCCAATGAAGAAGCCTACACCTTCTTGCCAACTCTACAGAAACCTGTTGATCGAGCTCTGGAGAGTTAAACAAGGACTTTTGTTGAACTTTTAAAGACTAACCCATTTATTTATCACATTTCTCCCGTGAAAGCTCAAGCAACAAATAAATGGGTTAGTCTTTAAAAGTGCTGCAGGACTCCTTGTTTGTTTTGCTGAACTACTAACACGGCTACCTCTTTGGAACTCTAGACAGTTGAGGCTTTTCAGAGACCCTGAGGCATTTAGATTAGGGATAAGCTGTTTTCCATAGCATCCTCCCTCTTCGGAATTATTTTATGCAGAATCCTATTCCACAAAACCAAGCCTGTTGGGCCATGTATGGAGTAGGAGAGTGTTTCCCAGGACAGTTGAGTTGTTATGGGAGACCGGAGCAATGTTCCTTCTAAGCTGAGCAAGTTATGGATGCACTTGGGGAGCCAATGAGCAGGGGCCCAGCACCGGGTCTGGTAACCAGGAGGAACTTGCTCAGCTGCATTCAAAAGTTGCTAAGCTGCATCATCAGCTTAGAGGGAACATTGCAGGGAAGGGGAGCAATGGTCAGGGACAGCAGAGAAGCAGTGGCATGGACAGAGACGGTAGGGATGCAGCACCGGGGGGGGGGGTGCAGCATGGTCAGGGAAGCCCTGGCATGTTTAGATTTTCTCATAGGCCCTAATGCAGCTTACTCCTTTGTTAAAATTGTATTTTACAAATCCTAAACACGATGTGGAATACTGAGAAATGAAAATACAAAGGAGAAGAGTTTAAAACTGAATGTAGATTACTTTCAATCTTTAGCACAGCTTACTGCTGTGAAGCACTGTATTCCACAATGAAATTTGTTAATTCAAAACAGTGTGCAACACATAGAGATCAGCACCTGTGAGAGCTTTTACATTGACAAGTTACTGCCCAGGTTTTAAAAAAATTGCCACTAGCAAGCAGTATTCTACAGCCAGCAACGGCTAAGTTTTTACTTTATAGGCCTAGTTTTCATGGTTATTAGAATCTGACATTAGTAGGATCAATATTTGCCCTGTTTTTAAGATAAAATTAAAGTGTGCAATAAATTTTAAGCTTAGTAATTTTGGAATAGGTAAAACTATGTGGTTATATGCCTCAGTGTGGCTCTCGAAGGTTTAATAATCGACTTGTGTGATGCTTGAATTCCATAAGTTTAGCCACCTCTGCTCTAAGGTGACAGCTGCAGAATGAGACCCAGAGTTTTCATGTTCTTACTCATGTTTTATACTTGTGGCTCTTATGTAAGTCTGTGGGATTTTCTGTGTCATGTTGTCTCAGGGTTCCTGTGAGAGCATAGGTCACAAGTCTTTTGCAGCCTTGATTGTATTTTGTTCTTTTCTTTCTGGGATGGCTCCTTCTGTTTGCTTTACTCAGAGATGTCTGCATTGTTTGGCCAGTTAGATGGTAATTGTGCTTCATCAGGACAGGCTGGCAGTTGAGACTGGTCCCTTCAATTACACATCCTTTATTCATACGTTTAAAAAAAACATACACCTAAACCAGCTTTCATCAAGTGTACAAAATGGAGCACAATGTATAAGCAGGAGTTCCAAACTGACAATATGGAGTCTTGTTGGACTTTGGTTATAATGTCTATTACACATAGTTACAGAATTATTTTACTTATGACACTAAAGGACATATATACAGTATTAAATAACATATACTTTAAAGGTAAATGCAGTGAGGGGCAGCAGTGAAGAGCCAGGGGGGCAGCAGTGAGGAAAGAGCAGAGCAGGGGGGCAGCAAGGGTGATAGAAGTGAGGAAAGGGCAGAGCAGGTGGGAGCAAGGGGGCAACAGTGAGGAAAGGGTGGAGCAAGGGGCAACAGTGAGGTAAATTAAAAGTGAGCAGGGGCAGGAGTGGGGGGCAACAGGGGTGACAGCAGTGAGGAAAGGGCAGAGCAGGTGGGAGCAGAGGGGCAACAGTGAAGAAAGGGCGGTGCAGGGGGCAGCAGCAGGAAACAGAAGTGAGCAGGGGTGTAGCAGTGAGGAAAGGGCAGAGCAGGGGGCAGCAGGGGTGACGGAAGTGAGGAAAGGGCAGAGCAGGAGGGCAGGAGTGAGGAATGGACAGCAGGGGGGCAAGGGAAAAGCAGCAGCAAATATTTTGGGGTAGCGAAGCTGCCAGAAACTCCAGAGGAAGCCAGCAGCAGTGGGTGGGGGGTTACGGGCCAAGGCCAAAAGGGACCTCGGCTTATACCTGGGTCGCCAATTTTAGCTTTTTTGGGGGCTCAGAATTGGGGGGGGGGGGGGCAGCTTGTGCCTGGATTGGCTTATACCTGAGTATATATGGTAGATTTAATTCACTACTGTTGTCATTTCGGTACGGGTCTGTGTGGATACTTTTACTTGAAAAGTGCCTTACAGCAATTTAGTGTAAATTATTTTTGACAGATTTAAGCTCACTTGAAGGACACTTATTCTAAAATAAGTGTTCACATACAGACTTAAACTGAAATAGCAAAATGGAGAATTAAAATGTATTTAATTATTTTGATATAGCTTTGTGTGTAGAACCGGCCCGTAGGGTCCTGTGACGATCCCAGACTACCATGACTGTTGTATAAGGTGACTTGTTCTTCAGCTAGCATCAGATGATATCAGAACCCTACTATGCTAGACCAATGGTTGTCAAAGGTTGGGTCATGGCACCAGCGCTGCTCTGAAGTGGGGGGCTGGTGCACCATGCCCCCCACCTGGCCAGCACTGCTCAGGGGAGGGGGATGGCTGCCTCATGCTGCATGACTGCTTGGAGTGGCTCATGGGAGGGAGGCAGCTGCCCCTCGCTCCCTGGCCAGCCAGCATGGCTCCCAAGAAGGGAGCAGCTACCCCTTGCTCCCCAGGTGGTGAGTGCTGCCAGCTCCTGGGAGGGGGGTAGCTGCCCTGCTTGCCCCGGCAGGCTGGTACTGCTCCCATGTGCTCCTTGGCCAGCCAGTGCTCTTTCCCGTCTGGTTGTCTGGTGCTGCTTTGGGCTCCCTGCCTGGCACAGGCTGTTCCAGAGCTTCTGGCTAGCAGGGGCTGCTCTGGGCTCCCTACCTGGCAGGAGCTGCTTCAGGTGGCGGTGGGTGCCCCACACTTGGCCAAAAGTGCTCTGGGGCAGGGGCACCTGTCCTACCCAGCCAAAGCTGCTTCAGGATGGAGGTGGCTGCCTCAGCCGAGCCCTACTGACATTGCCTCAAGCACTGCGGTACTGCTTTGGGGTAGAGGCTTTTCCCCCAGACTAGAGCCTTCAGCCAGGGCTTCTCACTATTTCCCCAGCCCTGCTCAGGGAGGGGAAGTAGCAGTGGCAGGAAATTTGAAAGGACACTAGCAGCCCTGGTGTGCTTGGTAGTGGTGGGCTGGTGTCCTTTCAGATTTCTTGATGCTGCTACCCTGTTCCCTTGCATACTGTGTAGAGGGGCTGCTCTTACAGCTTCTCTCCAAGATACGCCTGGGGACTTGTCCCCAAGCCAGGCTGGGAAAATGACCACTTGGGGTAGCTTTTTTCCCCAGGCACATGAGAGAAAGGGGAAGCTCCAGGTAGCTTCTTTCCACACTGTTTCTAGAGACCTCTGCCCCAGCCCAAAGAAGCACCCCAGAGCGGCTCTTATCCATGGTGGCTGGGGTGGGCATCTCTGGTAATGCCATACAAAGAAGTGCTCTATGCTTCTTTTGGCCTCGTGCCTGGGGACTTCAGTGCCCTCCCCCCCCCCCCCCCCAACCATGGTCACTACTGAATTTTCAGGTGGCGGCTGTTTTTTCCAGTGGAGGGGTTGCCACATTGCAGAGAGGTCCGGAGCAGGGTCCCGAGGAAAAAAGGTTTGACAACTACTTTGCTAGACTATACAAATGCATAGTAGGAGATCTGAACATGATATTGTAGGTGATCAGCGCCACTGGCCTGTCGGGGGGGGGGGGGGCACCTCCTGCTGGAGGTACAGGGGAGTTAGCTGATAGGGTACCCCTCCCAGTAGCCAGAAAAATGTCTACGGCCCCAGCCCCCAGGCGGGGCGGGCAAGTACACAGTCTATGGTGACAGCTCAGGTGGTCAGGAAGGATTTGATGTTTCCTTTGCTAGGAAAGGTGGGGGTTGAGGAGGGAGACACAGGCCCACCTGCTCCACTGCATCTCAGCCCAGAGCCCTAGACAGTGGCAGGGTGGTCCCCCATGGGGTCAGCAGAGCCCCCTCCAAAACACACTGCCCTGGGGACCTGGCCCACCATTCTTCCCTCCCTGGGCTACTTCCTCCGACCCTGACCCATCCCCCGCCCTGAGTACCTATCTCCAGTGAGGGTAGCCATCCTCAGGGTCTCCCTCGTAGAAGGCTTGCGGGATCCAGACAAACTCATCAGTGTCCATTGGCAGCAGGTCCAGATACTCCGCAGGCTCTTCGATGAGGGGCAACTCCTCCGAGTTCTGGGGCCTGTACGGAACCAGCATCTCCTCCTTGGTGAAGGGTGGCTCCTCTAACTCGCAGGGTGTGATGCTGTCTAGGTCTAGGGGACTGTTTATGATTATTTTTCATATTGATATTTCACATTTACAGTGATCCATATGTGGTATGCCATGTTTGGTATCAAATGAAAGGCCATAATTTGCTAGGAATGCTTATATGATTTGTATGTAGGTATCATGCCTGTATTGCAGATTAGAAATCTATTTGTTTTTATGTGTATTCCAAGTTGTTTGAGCTAAGGCAAGCCCAGACTGGTGTGTGCAAACTATTGTCTTATTGATGGCCCATCAGAAGGGGGTTCCCAGCTACAGTGGTCCCAAGAGGAAAATGGTTTGACCAGTTACCTAGCCTGACCATGTGGCCCACCTCCATTTTGATCTGGCAAGGACGCTGAGATAAAAGGCCATAGCCCATTCTCCATTTTGTCTTCAGTCCTCAGCCTGTCTGCAGCTGACATCCTCCTCTGGGACTCTTCTCCTGGGACTGAACAAAGGACTGAGACCCACCCAGCTGCTGCTGCTGCCGCTGGTGCACACCAGAGGCGTGGGACTAACCTGCAAACTACAGGATCTTCAAGGATTTGCTTTCTATGGACTCTAAACCATTTGTATGTATGTGATCCACTTTGACCTTTTAACATCTCTCATATGTAGCTTGTTTTCTTTTTATATTAAACCTTTAGTTGTAGTTACTAAAAGATTGGCTGACAGCATGGTATTTTGGGTAAGATCCGGGTCTATATTGTTCTGGGTGCTGTGGCTGGCCCTTTGGGATCAGGAGGACTCGTTTCTTAATGTGACTCAGTGGAACAATAGGATCTGATGTGCAGTAAGGGGGCTGTTTCTATTCTATTATGCTTGGCAGTGACCAGAGTGGTTACTCAGTGTGCTTTGTTATTGACTGGGAGACTGCTTTACATATGATCCGTCAGTGGTTTAGGGGTTTGGCCCCTGGTTTTGCAGCTTGTCCTGATTTTGGCACATTCAGGAAGTTATCCCAGGAGGCTTGGGTCACACAGGGCCCAGAGGCTGTTGGCAGCTCTTCCTCTACTGAAGGAAGCTCCTCTAGGTTGCAGGGCTGGTAGGTCACAGGGTATTCCACTTACCCAGGTTACAAGTCTGCCTCCGAGCAGGGAGGCTGCAGCAGGGTTCAGTGGGCTTTTGAGTGCCCACCCCAGTCGGCAGCCTGAGGGTTCCCCTCTGAGTCACTCGGCCCTGGGAGGCTGGGCAGACCATAGCACTTGGTAACCTGAGGGGCAGGGCGGGGCACATTCTTCCCTTTTGGGAACTGAGGCCTAATTGAGCTCCCAGCCTGGACTTTTATACTGCCCTTTCCTGCTCTGGCCACGCCCCACTGCTTCTGGGGCCTAGGTCTTGCAGTTCCCCAGAGAGGGCATTTGGGGTACACCCCCAGCTCTGGGTCTGAGGGAGGCCACATCACCTGATTGCACTTTCCTTGGGACCTGCTGTTCCTGCTCCACCTCCAGCTTCTCCTGCTCTTGCCTTCCCTCCTCAAACTTTTTGCCCTGGTCTGGTTACCACTACCACTCTGCTGCTGCTGCTCCTGCTGGCTGGCCTTCCTCCTGCCCACTCCATTGCTCTGTGGGGAGTGGGGGGAGCTACAGAAGAAACTCCACTACCACCACCAGAGGGGAAGACCACGTCTCCAGCTAGCCAGTCCCAGCTGCTCCTGTGCCTGCTGCTACCTGGAGCCTGCTGCCTTTCCACAAGAAGCCACCACCACTGAGGGGAGGCCTCAAGGACTGATACTTTGCTGTTTGCATCTGGGGGGGGTGAGCTTTCAAAAGACTGTGAACTTAACAGGACCACCCCCAGCACCCCCAGCTGCTGCCCCCTTGGCCTCCCCTCCCTTCAAGAAAGCAGCAGGCTCCCAAGCCTTTGGAACACCTTGGGACTGTTTGAGCATCAGGGATTACAGAACCTCCCCCCCAGCAGTAGCAGTTCCCCCTACCCCATTGCCTAGTCCTCCCCATTATTCTCCCTCACCCCAGAGGCTGGAGAATTCCTACCCTTTGCTTTGCCCTCCAGCTGGTTCAATGTCCCCCCCTTTACACACTCCCCCTCAGACCCTCCCTAAATCCTTGAGTTTGTTTTAGTCTCCTGCCCTGCCCTAGTTTTGAAAGTTTGGTTTTGGTTCCCCTGCCCTGCCCCATTAGTCCCCACTGCCTTCCTGCCCTGCCCTTGATGCCTATCAGTCCCACCCTTACAGTATCCCCCCAACCAGAGTTGGTCAGGCCTCATGAGCCCCTAACCTTTTGTTTTTTCCTCTGTGCACTGCACTCCAGTGCAGCCGGAGGAGCTGGCCCTTTAAGCCCTTAAACCTATCCCTCTATCCTTGGCACCCGCCTCCCTTGCCTACAGCCTAGCAGGGAGGAATGGTCTGCTACCCCTTATTCCTACATAGCCCACCTCTCTCCCATTGTCTGGTTTCTTCCTGCTCCCCTTTTCACACCCTCCTCCCCAGCCTGCTGCTCAGTATCCGCTGGTCCCCCCTCCCCCTTTTGTTCCTCATCCTTGTTTACCCATCCCAGGTCTCCCTTCCTGTCAGTCCCTCTGCTGAAGCATGGAGACCTCTGCAGTCCCCCCCTGAACCCCCATCTATCCCTGCGGCTGCTCCCTTAACCATGGCTCCTGCCCCTACTACCTCGAGTAACCCCAGTGGGGCACCTGCACCGGAGGGCACAGCTGGGACCTCCACTACTGCTGTCACAACTTCCTTGGCTGGTAAAAGAGCAAGGGGAAAAAGGCGAGCAAGGGCCCTGTTGTTCCCACGGTCCTACCATTGGCCGCAGCCCCTTCTTCCCCTGCCATTCCCTCCACCAGTTCCAGCCCCCAGATCGTACACCCAGGCAGCTGTCACCCCTCCACCTGCCGCCGTACCATCTGCCTGCACTGCCTCCTCAAATACCATCTCGGGGGGGCCAGGGCCCCTTTGCCTCCTTGAGTAGGAGGCACGGTGTCCATTGTCTCCTGGTGGCTGCCTCGCCCCATGTGGAGATCTACATGTGGGTGATGGTGAGGGTGGTGGGGCCCTCGGCTATTGTGGCAGCCTTGAAGACGTATGGCAAGATAATGTTTTTCCTAGCATCAGAGGCTGCCGCACAGGAGGCGGTTGTCAGGGGCCTGGCAGTGGGCAGCGTCCACGTTCCGGTGGAACCCTTGGAGGACCTGGGTGTACAGGTGGTCCTCACTTCTGTCCCTCCCTTCCTCTCCAATGCTGCCCTCATAGAATCATAGAATCATAGGGTTGGAAGGGCTCATAGGTCATCTAGTCCAACCCCCTGCCAGAGGCAGGACCACTCCCACTAAACCATCCCAGTCATGGTTTTGTCCAGCCGGGCCTTAAACACCTCCAAAGATGGAGATTTCACCACCTCCCTTGGCAGCTCATTCCAAGGCTTCACCACTCTCCTAGTAAAAAAGTTTCTTCTAATATCCAGCCTTGACCTCCCTTACCGCAACTTGAGACCATTGCGCCTCGTTCTGTCCTCTGTTATTACTGAGAACAGTCGAGCTCCCTCTTCCTTAGAGCATCCCTTCAAGTAGTTGAAGGTTGCTATCAAATCCCCCCTCAATCTTCTCTTCTGCAGACTAAATAAGCCTAATGCTTTCAGTCTTTCCTCATAGGGCTTGTGCTCCATCCCTCCTTCCCCATCTTTTCACCCTTGGAAAGCTGATATCTGTCATCAGCCCTCTTCCACTGGGCTGTAAGGACCCCGCCCTCCGTCATGTCTTGTCCTTCCGCTGGCAGGTGCAACTGCAACTTCTGCTAGTGGGGGCATGTGATGGGGGGGGCGGCATTAGAGGGGTCCTTCGTGGTGCTCCATCAAAGGGTCCATTATAAAATTTTCTATTTCTCAGGGGAGGCTTGGTGCTTCCTCTGTAGGGCCACGGGGCACGTCTGGAGGGACTGTCCCCTGGCCTGGCATGAAGAGGGAGCAACTGCCCCCCCCCCCGAGGCTGTAATGGGCACCAGCCATACCACCGCTGGCGACCCAAACCACCAGGCCTTTGAAGCTGCCTCTCCTACTCCTTCAAGAAGTACAACCACCACTGCCTCTTGGGACGTGGGGATAACTGCCCACCATGCCCAGAGGAGTGGCAAGGCCCCATCACCACCCCCACCGAACCATCTGGGAGGGGGCCCCAGACATGGGAGAGGCCACATCCCGGGGGAGGGTTCCCATCCCCTTGCTTCCCCTCCCCTGATCCTTTCCCCTGAAGAGCCTTCACCCTTGCTGCCTATCCCTGCCCTCCGATACCATCCTAGAGGGCCAGGCTATCCCCCAGAGGAAGTGCAGCAAGTGGGAGAAGGCTCAGTCCCTCCCCAGTACATCAGATGGGGAGGAAGGCCCCTGAAAGTCATTGCAGGGGACTGATACCACCAAAAATATTGTCACCAATGCTGAGCTGCTTGCTGCACCCCCTGTTGAGGTCCAGCGGGAGGCTCCAGCCAAAGGCGATGGGTGCAGTAGAGGAAGGAAGCAGTGCTACCCACTTACAGGAGGCCCCTGTTGACCCCCCCCCCCAGAGAGGCTTGTCCCCCCTGAACCTGCTACACCACCATCAACTGAGGTGGGGGGGACTTAGGCTCCATCTTTGCAGCGATAAAGTCCCTGGGTCTGACCATGGTAGCCCCAAGGGACGATGACCCTCTGCCAGCGGGCCTCGATCTGGGTGGCAATAATCCTTCACCACCCCCTCCCATGCCCCAGACCCAGCCTGAATCCCAACCCTTGTCTGCTGTCCCTGTTCTTATCCCAGGGACACCCCCGGGTTGCTCCACCTGCCTGGCTGCTGTTGGTACTCTAGCTGCAGCCACCGAGCCTTTCGAGGCGACGGCCAGCCCTGAGCAGCTGGGTCCTGGGGTATTGTCCCCAGCGGGACAGCTGCCCCTTCCCCCACTTTTTTCCCCCCCCATGTCCAATGCTGAGGACAGAAAAAAATCAACCAACTTCAACTCCCGTGCCCAGTGTCGGTGCGGACCACGCCCTGGATTCCTTTTTAGAAAAACCCATGCCTGGACAAGGGGAGCCGCACCCCAGTGGTTCAACCACCGGGGCTCCTGTGCCAGCTCCCATCTCTCTCCCTGCTTCCATCAATGTCGCTCCTGACCTTGTTCCAATCCCCCCCTTAGACGTTACCCTTAGTCCGACCCTAGTCCCATCCCCTATTGCTGCCACCCCGAGGATTGTGTCTTTCCCCTTTCCAGCTACCGATTCCTGGGGGGCAGCATTTGTGGCTCCCTCAGTTCCTGGGGCTGCTGTCTTCCCTCAACCACCACCCTTCCATGTGCCAAGGGTTCAGCTGGGTGACAACGGCACCCACGAAGTTGGCGCCAAGAGGGGGCTCTGCACCCTGTCGTTCCATCCTGGCTGGCTGTGGGGCTACTACAGGGACCTGACCAGAGGACCTGGACCCCCTGATGCTGCAAGAGGAACTGTGTGCGTTCCTGGCCAACTCTCCTGGGGCCAGGAGCTGGGTGCAGCTTGCCCTGCAGCACTGGGGGGATTTCCGTCTTGTCCTTTGGGCTGTGAGGGCCATACTGAAGAAGGGCAAAGGAACCGGGAGGTGGGGTGCCACAGCCTACCAGGGGGCCCGCAGCTTCTGTGACTCTCTCATGGCCTTGGGGGTCAGTCACGACAGTTGCATGGCCTGACGAGGGGCCCTTGCCACCTCTGAGGATTCCCCCCCCCCAGCCCTCCTCATGGCCCCTATCATCTTCACAACTTTAAATGCCAGAGGCTGTAGGATGGGTCTCCGCAGGACCCAGGTACTCTCTTTCCTTCGGGGGGGGGCGGGACGCTGTGATTTTTCCCTGCAGGAGACCTGCATGGATCCAGACGCTGAGGCCAGCTGGTGGCTGGAGTGGGGGAATGGGGTGTTTCTGAGCCATCTGTCCTCCTGCTCCGGTGTTGTGGCCACGCTGTTCTCCTACAGCCGCAGATGCTGGGGGTCACTGAGGGCATGCCAGGCTGCCTGCTGCACCTCCAGGTCTGCATGGAGGGCTGACATTGAACCTGGTCAATGTCTATGCCCCCACATTGGGCCTGGAGCGAGTGCAATTTTTTCGGCAGGCAGCCGCATTCCTTGGCACTGTGGATCCTTGGGAGTGCCTGGTTGTGGGTGGGGATTTTAACAGCACCCTCGAGGAATGGGACCGCAGAAGTCCTCAGGGATATAATAGACCATCACTCCCTGGTGGACATCTGGCACGACCACCACCTGGACAACAAGGTGACCTTTACCCATGTCCTAGTGGGGGACGATCAGTTGTGCCACTCCCGGTTGGACCATGTATGTCTGTCCTGAGGTCATCTCACATGAGTCCACTCCTCCAGCGTTAGGCTGGCCCCTTTCTCAGATCATCATTTGGTGACTGTGATGGCCTCTTGCTCAGTGGAGAGGCCAGGGCCGGCCTACTGGCATTTTAATAATAGCCTGCTGGAGGACGTGGGCTTTGTGGCATCCTTCCGGGAGTTCTGGCTGGCCTGGCAGGGGCAGAGGGCTGCCTTTTCCTTGGTGAGGCGTTGGTGGGACATGGGGAAAGTGAGCGTCTGGCTCTTCTGCCATGACTACACTCGGGGGAGGGGGGGGCAGCTGGTGGAGGGATGTGGCAATAGAGCAGCTGGAATGGGATGTCTTAGAGCTGGAGAAGTGCCTGGCTGCCAGCCCTGGGATCCGTCTCTCCGCAGGGCACACCAGAAGAAGCAGGAGGAGCTCCAGGCCCTCGAGGACATTCGTGCCTGAGCAGCCTCTGTTCAGTCCTGCACCCAGCTCCTTCGGCAGATGGATCGTGGCTCCTGCTTCTTCTACACTTTGGAGAAACGAAGAGGGGGGGCCAAAAAGCACGGCACCTTGGCAGAGGATGGTACCCTTCTTATGGATCCAGAGGAGATGTGTGGAAGGGCCAGGGCCTTCTATGCTAGTCTTTTCTCCCCGCATCCGACTGAAGCCAATGCTTGCAAGGTGCTCTGGAATGAATGTCCCACGATCAGCGAGGGCGACTGGAACCAGCTGGAGCTGCCTCTCAGTCTGGCCGAGTTCTTGGAAGCCCTACGTCTCATGCCCCGGGCACGGACAGGCTGACCATGGAGTTCTACCACACGTTCTGGGACGTCCTCGGCCCGGACCTCACCATCGTCTGGGCCGAGTCCGAGGAGAGCGGAGCACTCCCCCTTTCTTGCCAGCGAGTGGTGTGACACTGTCTGGGTGTAGGGGACTGTGTATGATTATTTTTCATATTGACATTTCATATTTTCAATAATCCATATGTGATATGCCATGTCTGGTATCAATAGAAAGGTTGTAATATGCTAGGAATGCTTATATGATTTGTATGTAGGCATCATGCCTGTATTGGAGATTAGAAATCTATTTGTTTTTGTGTGTGTTCCAAGTTGTTTGAGCTAAACCAATCCCAGACTGGGTGTGTGCACACTATTGTCATATTGATGGCCAATCAGGAGGGGACTCCCAGCTACAGTGGGCCCAAAAGGAAACCTGTTTGACCAGTTACCTAGACTGACCATGTGGCTACCTCCATTTTGATTGGGCAAGGACTCTGAGATAAAAAGTCATTGCCCAGTCTCCATTTTGTCTTTAGTCTCTAGTCTCCAGCCTATCTGCAACCAACACCTGACTCTGGAACTATTCTTCTGGGACTGAACAAAGGACTGAGACCCACCCAGCTGCTGCTGGGTTTACACTTGAGGAGCGGGACTAATCTGCAAACTACAGGATCTTGAAGGATTTGTTTTATATGGGCTCTAAATCATTTGTACGTATGTTGTGGAAGAAACTAATTATAGTAGCTGGCTAACTCCATTTTGTAAGCAGCAGACTCCATTTCAGCTTGAACAAGGAGTCACGTACCCAGTTGAGCTGAGTAGTGGGGCAAATTAGCATAAGAAAGGGACAGAAGCAGGAACTGAACTTAGGAAAACAACCAGATAGCAGACCCCCCCATATAAGGGAAGAAAAGCACCTCCTCATTATGGAAAGATAGTACAAGTGTCACGGGATTGGAGAGAAGCCAAGTCACACTAGGTGATATAATAATGTATTACGTATATAAGGTAACCCCATCCTTTGTTAGGGGCTCTTGGATCATTGTTTTGGTCCCAGAGCCTGCAGCTGTGTATAGTTTTCCAATAAACTTTCTCTCTTTTACTAAGTGTGGCCTCCACTGACTGAACATCCTTAAATTTCCTCCACAATGTGATTCACTTTGACCCTTTAACATTTCTCATATGTAGCGTGTTTTCTTTTTATATTAAACCTTTAGTTGTAGTTACTAAAGGATTGGCTGACAGCATGGTATTTTGGGTAAGATCCAAGCCTATACTGTTCTGGGTGATGTGGCTGACCCTTTGGGGTCAGGAGAACCTATTTCTTAAAGAGACCCAGTGGCTAGAGGGGACGTTAGTGTGATAAGGTCAGGCCAGAGGGGTATAGAAGGGTATACTATTTGGATACCGGGGAGGTGGGTGGGCGCAAGCCCACCCACTGCTAATGCCCCTCCCTCAGCTCAAGGGGAGGCAGCCCTGGGCCCGGGGTCAACTGATTCTGGGGGGCAACTAATGAAAAAAGGGCACGGGAGTGAGGATCATAGGGTCAAAACTAAGGAACCGGAGGGGGACACTGAGCAGAGAACCCCGGACAGCACCCACTGCTCCCGGAACGTGTCAAGGGAGCCGGTGGACACCGCCCAGAGGAACTCTGCCTGGAGACGTGAACGGATGAGGGAGTGAAAATAGGCCCCACAGTTGCAGGCCCGTCCCTCAGCCAGCCTCCTCTCCCTGGTCTGATAGATAGCCTCATTTGTGTAGGCCAGGAGGAGGCTGGCGAGGAGGTCCCACGACTCCATGGGGCCACAGATGGGAAGTGAATAAAGGAATGTGTGTGGGGAGAAGTGCAGCTAGCACCTCAGGAAAGAGGTTCTGGAGGAGCCGGAAGAGGGGCTGCCACCTGGCACATTCGAGGCAGGCGTGCACCAGGGTCTCCCTCTCGCCGCAGAAGGGGCAGGTGTCTGACGTGGGGGGGGTGAGCCACACCAAGAACATGCCTGTGCTCACGGCTCAATGCAGGAGTTGCCAACTGATGTCCCTGGTGGGCTGTGGGGTCAACGTGGCATAGAGGCTGGCCCACCAGGGGTCCTCGCCCTCCACAGGTGGAATTAGGTCCCGCCACTTGGTGTTGGTGTGGGACACGAGGATGAGGAAGTGGAGAGTGTGGAGCACGAGCATGTACAGGTGTTTGCGAGGCGCAGTTCGGAAGGGGACTGGCTGCATCTCTAGCAGCCAGCTTGGGGTGTGGGGCGGGGGCAGCCGGGGGGGGGGGGCTCGTGGGGCTGGGGCCTGATCACAAGCTCCGGAGGGCTGGGACTGAGAGGAGGGCAGGGGGTGCCCTCTTGAGGACCTGCTCGAGCTAAGCCCAAACAGTGGGGGGCAGGGCTGCCTTCACCTCCTGGAGTAGGTGCCGGGGGGGGGGTCCAGAGGGTGGAGAGCCCCATGCGCTGAGCAAGCACTTGGGGATCCACCCAGTCCCCCCGGGCATAGTCCAGGAGGTCTCCGACCCTGGTGACGCCTGCCAGGACCAGCCTCCGCCTCATGGAGGGGGCCTCTGCCTCCTGCACGCTCAGATGGGGATTGTGTAGCAGGGGCTCCGCAAGGCGGTCCTCCCCCTCAGTGGGCACAAGGGCCCTGGAGGCCGAAACCAGCCTCCAGGTCCGGAGGAGGTCCTGGTAGAAGGCCGGCAGCTCAGAGAGGTCTCGCAGACCACCTCTCAGCTGGATATAAAAGAGCTGCCGGTCGTATCGGAGCCCTCGGTAGCGGTGGAGGAAGGTGCACGCCAGGTGGCTCCACGCCGGACTACCTGCACCATAAAGGAGTCTCTGCAGGGCCTGGAGGTGGAAGGCATGGACCTGGCTGTGGACACAGCACAGGCCCTGCCCTCCATCCTCCAGCGGAAGACTCAGAATCCTTGCAGAGACCCAGTGCAGTCCTGGCCAGAAGAACTCCAGAACTGTCTTCTGGAGGTGGGCCAGGAACCTCAGGGGTGGGACCAGGGTGTTGACCCGGTGCCAGAGCATGGACAGGACAAGCTGGTTGACCAACAGTGCCCTCCCACGAAGGGAGAGGCACCGCAGCAGTCCCGTCCATCTCCGCAGCTGCTCAACGACCCTGTCCTCCAAATCGTGCCAGTTCTCATCCGGGGAGGGATGGGTGGCAGAAAGGTAAATGCCACGATAGAGCAGCGGACCTGTGCTCCACCGGATGGCTTGGAGCGTGGGGGGGGGGGGGGCCCACTGACCACCCGGCCCCTACCGTCAGGCCAGAGCTCTTGACCCAGTTGACCTGGGCGGAGGAGGCCGCCGAGTAGATGGCCTGGCAAACCTCCAACCGCCTCAGGTCGCCCGGGTCCTGGACCACAAGGAGCACGTCGTCGGCGTACGCTGACAGGACCAGCCACAGCTCCGGTTCACGGAGCACCAACCCCATCAACCTCTGACGGAGGAGACAGAGGAAGGGCTCGATGGCCAGAGCATACAGCTGGCCCGACAGTGGACAGCCTTGACGTACTCCTTGCCTGAAGCTGACCGGCTCGGTCAGGGTCCAGTTGAGCTTGACCAGACACTCTGCAGAGGTGTACAGCACCCGGAGAAAGCCCACAAAGCGTGGCCCAAAGCCAAAGGCCTGCAGGGTGCCCAGGAGGTACCTGTGGTCCACCCTGTCGAACACTTTCTCCTGGTCCAGGGCCAGGAGGGCGAACCACAGACTGTCCCTACACCCGAGCTCCAGGAGATCCCGGACCAGGTACAGGTTGCTAAAGATGGACTGGCCCGGGATGGTGTAAGTCTGGTTGGGGTGGACCACGTCCTGCAGCATGGACCCAAGCAGCAGTGAGATGGCCTTGGCCACGATCTTGTAGTCCGTGCAGCGGAGCGAGACAGGACGCCAGTTCCGAAGGTCACAGAGGACCAGCACAGCCCGCCGGCAAGAGAGGGGGAGCTTCCCGCTTCCCTCAGACTCGGCCCAGACGACGGCCAGGTCCGGGCCGAGGACATCCCAGAACGCGCGGTAGACCTCCACGGTCAGCCCGTCCATGTCCGGGGATTTGTTATTGGGCATGCGACGGAGGGCTTCCGTGAACTCGGCCAGAGTGAGAGGAAGCTCCAGCCGATCCCGGGTGCCCGTGCTGAGTGCGGGGAGTTCGTTCCAGAGCACCCTGCAGGCATCAGCTTCGGTCAGGTCCGGGGAGAAGAGGCTGGCATAGAAGGCCCTGGCCCTTCTGTGCATCTCCTCCGGATCCATGAGCGGGGGGGTGCTGTCCTCAGCAAGGAGGCAGCTGACATGCTTCTGAGCCCCCCTCCTTTTCTCCAGGGCATAGAAGAAGCGGGAGCCGCAATCCATCTCCCAAAGGAGGTGGATGTGGGATCGAATAAAGGCCCCCCAGGCCCGAAGGTCCTCGAGGGCCCGGAGCTCTGCCCGCTTCTCCCGGCATGCTCCGCAGAGGGATGGGTCCTCAGGGCCGGTGGCCAGATGTGTCTCCAGCTCCAAGACCTCCCGCTCCAGCTGCTCTATCGCCGCATCCCTCTGCCGGCTGGCCCCCCTGGGTGTAGTCGCGGCAGAAGAGCCAGGCACGCACCTTCCCAGTATCCCACCAGTGCTGCGCTGAGGGAAAGAGGGGCCTCTGCTCCCGCCAGGCCAGCCAGAACTCCCGGAAGGCCGCCACAAAGCCCACGTCCTCCAGCAGGCTGTTGTTGAAGTGCCAGTAGGAGTGGGCTCGTGCCAGGTGGCGATGGTACAGGTAGATGCGGTCCAACTGGGAGTGCTGTGACCAGTCTGCCCCCACCTGGATGAAGATGAAGGTGACCTCATCGTCTGGGTGGTGGTCACGCCAGACGTCCACCACGGAGTGATGGTCCGTCAACTCCCGGAGGACGTCTGCGGCAGCCTGGTACTGCTCAGTCCCAGAGCGGTCCCGGTCTTCAAGGGTGATTTTAAAATCCCCCCCGGACCAGGCACTCCTGTGGACCTAAGGTGTCGAGGAAGGCGGCCGCCTGCCAGAAGAAGGGCATCCCCTCCGGGCCCGATTTTGGGGCATAGACATTGACCAAGTTCAATGCCAGCCCCTCCATACGGACCCGGAGGTGCAGCAGGTGGCCTAGCACCACCTCAACTACCCCGAGCACCTCGGGCTGTAGGTCGGGGGGAGAACAGGGTGGCCACGCCACCGGAGCGGGTGGACAGTTGGCTCATGAACACCCCGTTCCCCCATTCCAGCCGCCAGCTGGCCTTGGCAGCTGGATCCGTGTGGGTCTCCTGCAGGAACACCAGAGTAGCCCCCCTCCCGAAGGAAGGAGAGCACCTGGGTCCTGTGGAGACCCACCCTACAGCCCCTGGTGTTCAAGGTAGCGAAGGTGGTATGGGCCATGAGGAGGGCTGGGGGGATCCACAGGAGCAGCAGGAACGCCTTGGGCCTCCGTCGGGCCATGGAGCAAACCGTGACCTACCCCAAAGGCCATGAGGGAGTCACGGAAGACACTGGCCCTCTGGTAGGCCGCGGCATCCTGTCTCCCAGTTCCCTTCCTCTCCTTCAGAATGGCCCTCACAGTCCGGAGGACGAGGTGGAAGCTTCCCCAGCGCTGCAAGGCGAGCCGCACCCGATTCCTGGCCCCCCGAGTGTTGGCCAGGAAGACCCGGAGCTCGCCGCGCAGCGCCAGGGGGTCCAGGGCGGAAGGCCCTGGGCCGTCCTCCAGGCGGGTCCCCATGTCAGCCCCGCTGCCTGCCGGGATGGACAGGCAGGGCAGGGAGCCCCTTTGTGGCGCTGACAATGGAGGAGCTGTGCTGTCCAGCCCGGCCCCTGGCATGAGGGGGAAAGGCAGCGGAGGGAGAACTGCAGCCCCGGGCAGGGTAGGGGACACAAATGCCATCCCCGAGGAGACGGTGGCAGGGAAGGGGAAGGTCATGATCCTGGGGGAGGGGTTAGCAGCAGGGGAAGGGTCCAGGGCGGGTGGAGGGATGACAGCAGGTGGGGCGGTGGGTGGGGCAGGGGCCAGGTTGGGGACGGGGGCAGGGATAAGGGCAGGACCCCCGGCAGTCGGACCACCAGGGTGTGGCTCCCCTTGACCGAGCACGGGGGTCGTGGTGGGTAAACCGAGGGAGGGATCCCTGCTGACGCTGGGCCCAGGTGTCAGGTGCAGAGCAGCGGTCATGGCCTCAGCGTCAGACTGGGGGGGGGGGGGGGCAGCGGGGCAGGATCATTGAGGGAGGGAGCGGGTGGCTGTCCTACTAGATCCGATCCCCTGGGGCCCGGCTGCTCGGTGCCAGGTGCCGCCCACACAGAGCTGGCACCTGCTTGTGTGGCACCGAGCGCTGCCGGGCAGGTGGAGCGGTCCGAGGGCGTCCCTGGGGTGGGGTCAGGGACAGTGGGGAGGAAAGGAGACTGTGGGCAGGGTGGGGGCGGCAACAGCAGGTCGCCGCCCAGCTCAAGGCCCGCTGGGAGGGGATCGTCCTCCCCCGCAGTAACCGGGGGTCAGATCCAGGGCCTCGCGTTCCGCAAAGTTGGAGCCTAATGTGCTCCCCACTGCTGTGGGCGCCGCCGCTCCAGATGCTGGGGTTGGAGTTGCCTCGGTGTCGGCGGCAGGCGCAGATGTTACGGGCAGTATGGGGGTAGAGGGGATGGCTCCATCCATGGCCTCCCTGGGGAGGGAATCTGAAAGCACCTCCGAAAGGGGGGCAGCGCTGCCCCCCTCTGTTGCTGCCTCCAACTCCTCGGCCTGGCCTCCCCGCTGGTTCCCCTCAGGGGGCATGGCGGAAGGCCCATCGGCAGCAGGAGCCAGACAGTTAGCCACCCACAGTGACTTCCGGGGGGCCTCCTCCCCATCCAACATGGAGGGGAGGGGATGGACCTTCCTCCACTTGCCACACCCCTCGAAGAGTACCCAGCCCTCCGAGGTGGCAGTGGAGGGCTGGCCAGCGGGGGCAGAGTCAGGCGGCAAGGGCAATGGTGCCGGGGGGCAAGGAAGCAAGGGCAGAACAGCAGAGGGATGGGAACCCTCCCCCTGGGGTAAGCCTTCTCCCTGACTGGGGCCAGCCACCTCCCCCCCTCTCTCCTCCGATGGCCCCGATGGTCGTGGGGTGGGAGGAGGAGGAGGAGGGACGGTACTGGTGGCTGGCCAGCTAAGGCTGCCGGCAATGTTGCGGCCGGTGCCCGCCAGGGCCTCGGGGGGCTCGGTTGCCTCCCCGCCATGGTGGGCCAGGGGGCAGTCCCTCCGGACATGCCCCGTGGCCCTACAGAGGAAGCACCGAGCCTCCCCCGAGGAATAGTGGATCCTATATAGTGCCCCTTGATGGGGCACTAAGAAGGACCCCTCTAGAGCCACTCCGGCACGAGCCCCCGCCGGTGGCAGTTGAATCTGCACCTGCCAGCGGAAGGACAGGACGTGATGGAGGGCGGGGTCCTTACAGCCCATTGGGAGAAGGCTGATGGTGGAAACCAGCTTCCCCAGGGTGGAGAGAGGGGGAAGCAAGGCGGAATTGGGGAGGAAGGGCGGGACGGAGGTGAGGACCACCCATACGCCCAGGTCCTCCAGGGGCTCCACAGGGATGTAGACACCCCCACCGCCAAGCCCTTCACCACCGCCTCCTGCGCAGTGGCCTCCGATGCCAGGAAGAACACGATCTTCCCGTACATCTTGGAGGCCGCCACAATGGCTGAGGGCCCCACCACCTTCGCCATTCGCCCGCACGTAGGTCTCAAGTGAGTAGGGGCTCGTGAGGGCTAGCTTCTCCTAGTTGGGGGTGGGGTCAGGGGAACTGCGGGTGGGACAGGGAGGCAGTGAGGGCTGGAGGGTGGGGCTAGGGAGGGGTGGGGCAAACAAATAGACTGTTAGGCTAGGGTAGGGTGAGGGAACTCAACAAGCTAAAGGATTGGGGAGGGGATCTGTGGGGGATAGGGGCACCAAACTGGCTGGAGGGCAAGGCAAGGGGGGGGCCCCCCCCCCCCCGGGGGGGGGGGGAAAGGGGGGGGGGGCTGTGCTATGGGGCAGGGGAGCTGCTGCTAGGGTGGGCTCTGCGGTCCCTGCTGCTCGAACAATGCAAGAATGTTCCACGGGTTTGGGAGCCCGCTGCCTTCTTGAGGGAGGGGAGGCCAGAAAGCAGCAGCTGGGGGTAGTGATGGTAATATGCAGTTCTCAGTCTCTTGGAGCTTACTCCCAGCTGCAAGCAACAGTATCTCTGTTCTTTGGGGGCCTCCCTTCAGTGGTGGTGGTGGTAAGTCCTTGGAGGGCAGCAGGCTCCAGCTGGAAAAAGCAGCACCCACCCCCCACAGGCTAGGAGGGAGGATGGGCCCAAGAATACGATTAGCCCAAACTTGGCTAGGAAGACTTAGATTACCACAGAGACTAAGATCTCTTCCCCAGGGGGAAATCCAGCTTTGTGTTATCCATGGGGGCCAGGGCGGGGGCACACAAGGACAAACTGCCCCAACCAGGGAAGTGAGAATGCTTTGAGGTCAGCATCCCACCAAAATAATGTCCATTCAACTGCTGTCATTCTAGACACAGAAGGGGATGCTGGCACTGTGTCAGACTCTCCAGTTATGTCTGTGGCATACGTCAGTGTAACCAGTTTAGTGCCCCCTGAAGGGGGAAACAAAGGGAAACTCACCAGGGTTAGGGAGATGGAGACCTAGAGGGGCAATCAGGAATTTATCAAGGGGGCCGGAGTCAATGGGATTATGTGTACTGGGTGGAGAGATTCCACCTCAGAAATCACCCTGGTCAAAAGTGAATTGGCTCAGGAGGAGGACTACCTGCCAGGTCAGGATGTGACCCTAGTGGCACTTTCTGAATATGTGGCAAAGGTCCCTTTAGCTAAGATGTATTTTGAGTGGGAAGATTTCAGGGGTGACATGGTGGTGGGAGTTCAGGAGTGTCTCCTGGCGGACATTCTAATTGGGAATTATACTGTGGCTGTGAATGGCAGTACTGATGTCAGAGCCTGGCCGCAGGTAAAAAAAATAAATGTAAGTTTTCTGTGTTACCTGACGTCAACAGGGAAAGTGATGAAGTAAAGATGCCTGATTCTAAGTGGTCTGTGATTTAACCAGGAATGTTGTAACAAAGAAAAAAATATCTCTAGCTCTAAGACTGTAGAGAACAGCAGCTTGCCAAGGCAAAAGGGTGGTTTCTCTGGTAAAGGAAAAGCTGTCTCCAACTACTGGTCTGTTGGTAATAATGCTGTGCCTGGTAAAAAAGACATCCGTCTCTCCCAGAGTAGGTCCATGAAGAGCCAGAAGGTCTGGGACAGGGAGCAGAGAGCTTTAAAAGGTTTGTCTAGAAAGGACAGCAGCTTATCTGCTAGTAAAGTGTGTGTCCCTAGTTTACTGTCCGTGAACAGTAGGGAGCAAGGAGTTTCTAAAGGTGTGTCTGGGAAAGGCAGCAAAGCATCTGCTGGTAGAGAGATGGCCTCTCAGGATTTGTTGGTTGGGCCAGAGGTAGTTCTGGTTTTGACTGAAACCCAGGAAGGGAATTAATCTAAACCTGTGTCTGCTGGGGACACCGGGTCGCCCTTTGAGGAGGCTACCCCCAACCTCCAAAAATTTGACTGGGAACAGCCATGTGTGCTGGGACAACGAGGAGCTAGCAGCTGCAAAAGATTGGACAAGTGAAAGTAGCAGTATGTCTGCTGATAGAGAGTTTGTCTCTCAGGATTTGTCTATTATACCTGAAATGGTTCTGGTCTCCACTGGGACACACGGAGGGAGTGTTCTCCTTCGAGCGCTTCTCACATCATTCAGTTACAGGTGTCTACGTGCCACCCTGCATGGTAGCTCGCAAAGTCTTTAGCGTTAGCCTGTCAGGTCAGGGCGCATGGCCAATGCCCCCTCCAAGCCACGGCCGCAGCTATATAGGTGACTGTGACCCTGACCCTCCCAGTTCCTTTCTCTGCCATCAGTGTCAGTTTGGATCAGCGTTATCTTGTGAAATGCAAGGGCCTGTCTTTTTGCGTGAAATTTGAAATGCCAGGATTCAAGCCGTGCTTAGGATGCTGCAAGGCTTTCCCAATGGACGATCCGCCCAAGAAGTGCCTTGCTTGCTTGGGTGAGTCCCTTATCACAGCGGACTGCCCCATCTGCCGATCCTTCAAGCGGAAGACTCGGCTGGAAAGGAAGCGTCGCCTCCGCTGCCTTTTGGGGACCGGAGCCACTCCACTCAAAAGTGGCTGAGCCATCAGCACTCTGCCGGACCCTCGATCAGCCTAGGCTCAAGCTTCCCACCAATCCCTGGTACCAGGCCCAAGATCTCAGCCCTCTATGGTACCTTCTAGGCACTGACCTTCCTGGTCTCCTGGCAGCCTCCCAGCTGCCCTGAGTAGGGCCCCTGCTCAGGCACTGGCTCGCCAAGGGCGCTTAAATCTGGCTTTGGTGCGGAACACAAGGCAACCAGCCACAATGGCACCGCCTCCCTCGGCGCCGCTGGCCACGGCACCATCCGCAAGTCCGGTGCTGCCCGCAAGCCCGGCGCTGCCACCAAGCCCAGTGCCAATGGACCCGGCACCATCGCCGATAACCCCAGTTCTGGTACCATCACTTCCGGTACCATTGGACTTGGCACCACCAACACTGGCACCAATCCCGGTACCGTCCCGGGTCTCCTCGCCTCCCTCCAACCCGGCACCGTCGAACCTGGTACCAGGCCCAAGCTCTACGACTCCGCCTTGCCGCTTCTCCAAAGAGTTCTCAGTACCAGACTGCCGTCTATCGGGGGGGGAGGTCATCCAGGTTATCCTCGGAAGATCCCTTTCTTCCCCCCCAGGAGGAGCACCCAAGAAAGCAAGCCCGCAAAAGCTCTGTGTCACTGAGCACCTTACAAAAATCTGTCTTTAGCCAGAGAAAGGGCAGAATTTCAGTGGGAAAGTTGGTTGGGGCTGCTCCAGCAGGAGTACAGTCTCCTGATGGTTTTTGTGAGCAGACTGCTGCAGCAGAAAGATGTGTAGGTAAAGTGATAGGATAGTCTCAGGAAGCGACCCTGTCTGCAGCATGACCTTCCTGGATCAGATCTAGGGCAGAGTGGTCCAAATCCTTTCAGCTAACACAGTAGCCATGTTCTACATGAACCGCCAAGGGGGAGTCCGCTCCTCGGCCCTATGCGAGGAAGTGACCAGCTCTGGCAACTAGCGATAGACCATCACTTCATGCCAACTGCTGCCCATCTCCCCGGGGTGGACAATGGCATAGTGGACTCACTCAGCAGAAAGCCGCTGGTGACTCACGAGTGGTCCCTCCACAATGAGGCTTTCTTCCTGTTGACAATCAGGTGGGGAACCCCTCAAATTGACCTCTTTGTCATGGTGCAAAACCACAAATGCCCTCGGTTCTGCTCCCTCCGAGGTCAGGAGAAGGGGTCTCTCAGCGATGCCTTTCTCCTCAGTTGGTTGGGACTCCTAATGTACGCCTTCCCCCGATTCACAGGGTGCTTCTGAAGGTCCTCACAGATGAGGCATTCATCACCCTGATAGTCCTAGACTGGCCCAGGCAACACTGGTTCCCTCTCCTACAAGACATGTCAGTGAGGACCCTGCTCCACCTCCCATGGTGGACGGACCGTCTGACACAGGACTTGGGATGCCTTTGGCACCCCAACCAGGGCCTCCTGCACCTGACAGCCTGGATGGTCTCTGGCTCAGTGAGCAAGAGAGACACTGTTCAGCTAGGGTTAAGAAGGTCCTGGTTGGTAGCAGAAAACCCTTCAACAGGTCCACCTACATTACAAAATGGAATCACTTCTCCACTTGGTGCTGTGATAAAAACATAGACCCTATCTCCGCACCAGTACAGACAACCTTAGATTACCTTCTTGACCTAAGGGAGAAAGGTCTATCTCTGTCATCATTGAAAGTGTATTTGGCAGCAATCTCGGCCTTTCACCAAATGACGGATGGGGGTCCCACTCTTCTCACACTTCATCTGCCATAGATTCCTGAAAGGAGTGGAAAAACTTTTTTCCCCACGTCCGTAACTGCACCCCGCAGTGGGACCTGAACGTGGTGCTACGGGCTCTGACAGAACCACCGTACAAGCCCTTAGACTCAGCCATCCTGCTAGTGCTATCCTAGAAGGTGGCATTCCTGGTGGCCATTACATTGGCCAGAAGGGTCTCAGAGCTACGAGCCCTATCCTCTGAGCCCCCATATATGTTTTTTTTTCCTGACAAGGTGGTCCTGCGTCACCACCCCTTGTTCCTGCCCAAGGTTGCCACCCCCTTCCACATGAACCAAGAAATCTGCCTGCCGGTCTTCTATCCGGACCCACAGGTGACAGAAAACCAGAGACGGTGGCACACCCTGCATGTGAGGAGAGTGCTCCTAACCTACATTGAGTGCACCCGATCCTTCCACAAGATCCCCCAGCTGTTCGTGGAGGTTGCAGAATGCACGAGAGGTTCCTCAGCATCCTCCCATTGCATCTCCAAGTGGATTGTGAACTGCATTAAAGACTGCTATGGAAGGTCAAACACGCGTCTCCTAGAGACTGTGAGAGCCCACTCTACCAGAGCTCTGGTGTCTTCATGGCCTTCATCGTGAAGGTCCCGATCCAAAAGATCTGCAGGGCTGCTATGTGGTCATTGGTACATACCTTCACAACGCACTGCACCATTGCCCAATAGGCAAAAAATGATGCCGCTGTGGGCAGAGCTGTACTCAGTGTGGGTAGACTGTAACTCCTCCCACCATCCTTGGGTACCAGTAGCAGTCATCTGTAACTGAATGATGTGAGTAGTGCTCGAAGGAGAACTGTTGGTTACTCACCATCCCCACTAATGGAGTTGGCAAAGGTATATGGGACTGGGAGGGTCAAGGTCACAGTCACCTATATGGCCACGGCATGGAGGGGGCATTGGCCGTGCGCCCTGACCTGACAAGCTAATGCTAAAGACTCTGAGCTACTGTGGGCTGCGGCACGTAGACACCTGTAACTGAATGTATGTGAGCAGCCCATCTCGAAGAAGGCTGGTTACGGTGAGTAACTAACCGTTCCTGAGCCTGGGTCTGCTAAGTGTAAGGATTTGCCTATGGGGGAAGCTACCCTAATCCCCAAAAGTGTGTCTGAAAATAGCCAAGGGGGCTGGGATGACCAGGAGGGAAGTTTGAGCTCTGTGACTGTAGAGAATAACAGTTTCCCTGCTGAGGGAGATTCTGTCTCCAGTACGTGGTTTGAGAAACAGACAAAAGAGGTCTCTGCTGACTGAGGAAATGCCTGTTGTCTGAGAGTTAAATCTGGACTTAGAGGAAGCCCAGCAAAGATCTGTTGGTGTTCAGGGGCTGCTCCAGCAGGAGTACAGTCTCCTGATGGCTTTTGTGAGCAGCCTGCTGCAGCAGAAAGATGATAGGACAGTCTCAGGAAGACGCCCTGTCTGCAGCATGATTTAGCAGCCTGTGTGTTGAGAAATTCATGGAAAGCTCTGCCTGCCAGTGCATTTCACCTGTAGATGAATTCACTGACTTGGTTTTTGGAAAATCTAGTGTGGATACCTTGGAAAAAGTCCCAGATAGAGTGGAAACTAATGGAAAGCTCGAACAGCCCTATAACCAAGTGACTGCACTTTGTCAGTATTGTGGAGAGACAGTGATGCTGAAAACTGAGAGTGAACAAATAGTGCCTCAGGATCAGGGGAATAATTGGGCAGCTGTAACTATAGAGCAGGGCAGCTGGAGAGTTAACCTCTTGAACATGCAAGGGAAAGCAGACCAGCTTTTACCCCTAAGTGCTTTGGAAGTATCTTGCAGTCTCTTTGTGGGTTTAGGTGTGACTGGGGCCATGTGGAATGAAACTTTTGGGATGGAACATCAGAACCCTGTTTGTGAGATGCTAGCTGAAATGTTTGGTATAACCCTCAGACAAAGTCTGGACTTAAAATTGGCCATGAGTGGGAATTTGGAAATCACTAAGCAAACTAGTGTGTGGTTTACTGAAATTTACCTGACTGATTGGGGTGGGAAGATATGCCACCAGACTCAGAGCTCCTGGCAAGAGGGACACACCTAGCCAGACAGTGGATCATGTTACCAGAGAGCCCAGGCTTTCAAACTTCCAGAGGAGACAAAAGAAAGAAAGAAACTTCACCCTGGATTGTTAGGATGGGATTAACCTTAAGGTTTCTAAGCCCCAAGCTAAAAACCTGTGCTACTAAGACCACTGAAGTAAACCAAAAACAACAGGTTCTTCTTTGAGCGCTGCTCACACCATTCAGTTACAGGTGTCTATGTGCTGCAGCGCATGGTAGCTTGGAAAGTCTTTAGCGTTAGCCTGTCAGGTCAGGGCGCATGGCCAACGCCCCCTCGACACTGTGACCATGGCTATATATGTGACCATGACCCTGACCTTCCCAGTTCCTTTTTCTGCCATCAGCATTGGTTTGGATCAGCATTATCTTGCAAGTGCCTGTCTTTCACGCGAAACTCAAAATGGCAGGTTTCCAGCCATGCTTAGGATGTTGCAAGGCTTTTCTGATGGATGACCTGCACGAGAAATGTCTCGCTTGCCTGAGTGTTCCATTTGCTGATCCTTCAAGCGAAGGACTCAGCTGGAAAGAGAGCGCCATCTCTCGATTTTGGGGAGCGGAGCCATTCTGCACGAAGGCAGTCAAGCCAGCAGCACTCTGCCAGATCCTCGATTGGCGCAGGGTCAAGATCACTGGTACCAAGCTTGAAATCTCGACCCACTACGGTACCGCCTCAGCACTAACCTCACCAGTCACTGGGTAGCCTCTCAGCTGCCCAGTGTAGGGCACCGGCACAGGCATCCCCGCCGACCCATCAAGGGCATTCAAACCGAGCTTTGGTGCAGAAGACGAAGAAGCGGACCAAAGCAGCGCCGTCCTCTTCGGCACCTTAGGGCACGGTACTGTCCCCTGTGGTACCACCAACAAGCCTGATACTGCCATCAAGCCCAGTACTGCTGGACCCAGCACCGTTGCCGGCAACGCCGCTTCCAGTGCCATCACTTCTGGCACCACTGGACTCGGCATTGACAACCGCCACGCTGGTACTGACACTGTCGTGCAGCTCTTCGCCCTTCTCCATCCCGGTACCATCAACTAGCCTGACACTGGGTCCAAGTGCTCCACTCCATCGCTCCTCCAAAGAGCTCTCAGTACCAGACTACCCAGATGTCAGGGGGAGATGTCGTGCAGATCGTCCTCCGAAGACGCCTTCCTTCTTCCTCCACCAGGAGGAGCACCCGAGAAAGCAGCTTCGAAAGAGCTCTGTATCACCAAGCTTAAGGAGACCACGGCCACCAGGAGAAGTCTCTGCTCCCCCCATGGCTCCTACACTTCCAGCAAGGTCACCACACAACGAGTGGACCCTCAACTGGCTGAACATGACAGCAGACAATGCCTCCTCCCTTTATGCTCGCTCACCACTGCCGGAGTCCTTGGATTTCTCCGATGATGAGCCAGACCCTTATTCTATACAGCATAGCAGACCAAGGGCCCAATCATCCTTGTCACCCGATAAGCACCTAATTGACATGTCTGCCGACTGTGAGGGAGATTCCCGTGTCGCGCAGGACCTCTCCCACTGCATGGCAGCAAATCTAAAGCTGAAGCTGGGGGTGAGCCAAGAGGAAGATGATTCCCTCTTCGACGTGTGCCATAGAGTCCCTCCGGCTAAGGTCATGATTTCCCTGTACTCCGGAGTATTTAGCATTGTCCAAGAATGCTGGCAAATGCCTTCTTTGATCCCACCAGTGTCCAAAGTGGTAGACAAGAAATATTCTGTCTCCCTGGAAGGATTCCCCTTCCTGTTCCACCATCCCACCCCAGGCTCCCTGGTGGTCGATGCGGTAAACCAAAGGGAGAGACAGGGCCAGCTGAGCTCCATGCCCAAGAACAGAGAGGTGAGGAAGCTCGACCTTCTGGGCAGGAAGGTTTACTCCTCTGCCGCCCTCCAGCTGCATATCTCAAACCACTCAGCCCTAAAGACATGCTATATCTTCAACTTGTGGGAGGCCATGCGAAACCTCCGCACGTCTGCCTCTGAGGACTGCCTGAGAGACTTCAAGGCAATGCTGGATGAAGGAGAAAGGGCATCCAGGGATACACTCACAGCAACCTGGGATGCAGTGGATACAGCGGCCCGCATGATGGCATCCGCGGTTGTTATGCGCTAGTTGGCCTGGCTCCAAAACTCTGGCCCCTCCACACAGATGCAGCAGATTATTCAGGACCTCCCCTTTGAAGGTTCTGACCTCTTTGCATCTTCCACAGATGCGAAGCTGCATGGTATGAAGGACTCGAGGGCCACACTCTGATCCCTCGGAATTTACATTCCTCAACCCATTAGGCACTCCTCGAGATTGCATCGGCAGCGCCAGCAACAGTTACAGCAACTAAAACAGCCTCTGCAACTGCAGACCCAGTTTCCGAGCTCCCTCCAGTTTCCCCAACACCATCTTGGGGACCTGGCCAAAGACAAGAGCCGATCAGATAAACAGGGGAAGCTCAGCGCCTCACAGTCTGGACGGCGTGGACAGGGATCAGACCACTCTTCGGGCCGCAAGCAGCATTTTTGATGGTCCCTTAGAAGGCAGCACTCCAGAACCCCTATTCTCCCCCCACCACCTCTGCCACGTTGCCCCACGGTGGACCCATGTCATGTAGGACCAGTGGGTCCTCAACAAGGTGGCATGAGGATACCGCATACAGTTCCTCTCAATCCCTCGGGACAGGAAACCGCCCCCTCGCATAATATCAGAAAATCTGGAACTGCTGGGCAGGCTCGAGGTCGAATGCCAGAATCTTCTCTCCCTTGGGGCCATAGAAAAGGTTCCCAAATGGTGGCATGGCAAAGGGTTCTATTCCTGCTACTTCCTGGTCCCCAAACCCAAGGGGGACCTACAACCTCTTCTAGACCTCAGAGCACTTAAGAAGCACATAAAGAGAATAAAGTTCCGCATGGTTTTCCTGACCCAGATTGTTCCCTTCTTGTCCCCAGGAGACTGGTTCGCAGCCCTCGAACTAAAGGACTCTTACTTCCACAAAGCCATCTGACCCCACCACAGATGGTTTCTCAGGTTCATGGTGGCACGACACCACTACCAGTTCACCGCCATCCCCTTCAGGTTATCACTAGCTCCCAGGGTGTTCACAAAGTGTGTGGTACCGGTTGCAGCGTTTCTATGCAGGAGGGGTATAAGAATCTATGCCTACCTAGATGATTGGCTCATAGTGGGCAAGTTAAGTCGACAGGTGCAAAACCACGTCGATGTGGTAGTGAAACTGTGCAAGTTCCTGGGCTTCCACATAAACTCAAAGAAGTCCAAGCTTTGCCCCACTCAGGACACAGAATTCTTCGGGGCATGTTTAAACGCTTGGCTGGGCACCGCGTCCTTGCCCCTGTCAAGATTTTGGTCCATTTGCACCATCATCACGGAACTGCAAGCACTTGGGTTGACCACAGCATGCCAGTGCATGCAGCTCTTGGGACACATGGCAGCGGCCACCTTGGTGATATGAACACCCAAACCTGCAGTTGAGACCGTTCCAACTCTGGTTCGCCATGAGCTTCCAACCAGGCAGAGACTATCTGGACAAGGTACTCTCAGTCCCCCTATATGCCCTGGAGTCCTTTCCAAATCTGGACGGACCCCGACTTTGCGATGGGGGAATCTCATTCAGGGAGTCCAAGCCCTCAGTGACCCTGATTACAGATGCATCGGACTTGGGCTGGAGAGCCCACCTGTCGGGGGGGGGCCTCTCCATGCAAGGTGTTTGGAACCCTGAGGACAGACTGCTCCACATAAATGTGAAGGAGCTCCGGGCTATCAGGTTGGCCTGCATGACCTTCCTCGACCAGATCCGAGGCAGGGTGGTCCAGGTCCTCACAGATAATACAGTAGCCGTGTTTTACACGAACCAGCGGGGGTGGGGGGGGGGTCTCTTCCTCGGCTCTATGCGAGGAGGCGACCAAACTTTGGCAATTGGTGATAGATCATCACTTCATGCCAACTGCCTTCCACCTGCTCGGGGGTAGACAATGGCCTAGCGGACTCACTCAGAAGAAAACCCCTTGTGAATCATGAGTTGGTCCCTCCACAACAAAGTTTTTTCCCTGCTGATAAACAGAGGGGGAACCCCACAGATGGACCTGTTCGCCATGGAGCAAAATCACAAATGTTCCTGATTCTGCTCCCTTTGGGGTCGGGAGGAGGGTTCTCTCAGCGATGCCTTCCTCCTCAATTGGTCGGGGGCCCTAATGTATGCCTTCCCACCAATACCCTTGATCCACAGGGTGCTATTAAAGGTCCTCAAGGATGGGGCACACATCATTTTGATAGCCCTGGACTAGCCCAGGCAACACTGGTTTCCACTCCTCCAGGATACATCCATGAGGACCTCGCTCCACCTCCCACAGTGGGTGGACCTCCTAACACAGGACTCGGGACGCCTCCGGCACCCAAACCTGGACCTCCTGCACCTGACAGCCTGGATGCTGTCAGTGAGCAAGAGAGGCACTGCTCAGATAGGGTTAAGAAGGTCCTGGTTGGCAGCAGAAAACCCTCCACCAGGTCCAGCTACATGGCAAAATGGAAACATTTTTCCACCTGGTGCCATGACAAAGGTATAGACCCTACCTCCGCACCAATTCAGGCAACTTTGGATTACCTTCTTGATTTAAGAGAGAAAGGCCTATCCCTGTTCTCATTAAAAGTCCACTTGGCGGCAATTTCAGCCTTTCACCAAAGAGTAGATGGGGCTCCACTTTTTTCACACCCCATCTGTCATAGATTCCTGAAAGGAGTGGAAAAACTTTTTCCCAACACCCTTAAACCCACTCCACAGTGGGATTTAAACATTGTGCTGCAGGCTCTGACAGAACTGCCATATGAGCCCTTGGACTCAGCCACCCTGATCGTACTGTCCTGGAAGGTGGCTTTTCTGGTAGCAATTACCTCGGCCAGAAGGGTCTCAGAGTTACGAGCCCTGTCCATATACGGTTTTCTTCCCAGACAAGGTGGTCCTTCGCCATCCCTTTCCACATGAATCAAGAAATTTGCCTGTCAGTTTTCTATCCCGACTCTCAGGTGACAGAAAACCAGAGATGGTGGCATACCCTGGATGTGAAGAGAGCACTCCTAATCCATATCGAGCGCACGCGATCTTTCCGCAAGACCGCCCAATTGTTTGTGGTGGTCACTGAATGCGTGAGAGGCTCCCCAGTATCCTCTCAGTGCATCTCCAAATGGATTGTAAACTGCATTAAAGACTGCTACGGAAAGTCAAACACACCTCTCCCAGAGACTAGCAGAGTTCAGGCGTCCTCTATGGCCTTCCTTGCTGAGGTCCCAATCCAGGAGATCTGCAGGGCTGCTATGTGGTCGTCAATACATACCTTCACAACGCACTACACTATTGTCTGACAGGCTAGACATGATGCCACCATGGGTAGACTGTAACTCCTCCCACCATCCTTGGGTATGGCTAGCAGTCACCTGTAACTGAATGATGTGAGTAGTGCTCAAAAGAGAACGGTTGGTTACTTACCAGTAACCGTCCTTCTTCAAGATGGGCTGCTCACATACATTTAGGTCCCTCCCACCATCCCTGCTAACGGAGTTGGCAAAGGTATATGGGACTGGGAGGGTCAGGGTCACGGTCACCTATATAGCTGCTGTCGCGGTGTGGAGGGGGCGTTGTCAGGTCAGGGCACTAAAGACTTTCTGAGCTACCGTGCACTGAGGCACATAGACTCCTGTAACGGAATGTATGTGAGCAGCTCATCTCGAGGAAGGAACTGTTAAATACTCAGAAAGCTAACAGGGCCTTGGACAATCTAGTCCCCTGACAAACTATGTGTATTGAAGGTATAACACAGCCAATGATAAAACAGTTTTGTGCTACTGGACATAAAGGTTTATAATGATGTTAACTCTTGTAAGTGATTTTCTGCCAAAGTATGTAAAATGTACCTTGAGTCTAGCATTTTGTAAAATCTTTGAAACAGGTTTAAAGCTGTAACAGTGCAAATCCAAATTTAACCCTTTTGTAGTGCATTCTCAAAAGGGAGGGGCCTTGTGGTGTATTCAGGAGCTCTGATTGTTCCTTACTACATCAGACTGGCGTTGGGGGTGTGACGCTGTCTGGGTCTAGGGGACTGTGTATGATTATTTTTCATATTGATATTTCATATTTGCAATAATCCATATGTGATATGCCATGTTTGGTATCAATAGAAAGGTTATGCTAGGAATGGTTATATGTTTTATATGTACATATCATATTTGTAATAGAATCTAGGCATCTTATTTGCTTTATGTTTGTTCCAAGTTGTTTGAGCTGAGGCAATCCCAGACTGGGCCTCTGCAAACTATTGTCCTGTTAATGGCCCATCAGGAGGGGACTCCCAGCTACAGTGGGCCCAAGAGGAAACCTGTTTGACCAGTTACCTAGACTGACCATGTGGCCCACCTCCATTTTGATCTGGCAAGGACTCTGAGATAAAAGGCCATCGCCCATTCTCCATTTTGTCTTTAGTCTCTAGTCTCCAGCTTATCTGCAACCAACACCTGCCTCTGGAACTATTCTTCTGGGATTGAACAAAGGACTGAGACCCACACAGCTGCTGGGTGCACACCAGAGGAGCAGGACTAATCTGCAAAGTACAGGATCTTCAAGGATTTGTTTTCTATGGACTCTAATTCATTTGTATGTATGTGATTCACTTTGACTCTCTAACATCTCTCACAGCTTGTTTTCTTTTTATAGTAAACCTTTAGTTGTAGTTACTAAAGGATTGGACGGCAGCGTGGTGTTTTGGGTAAGATCCAAGCCTATACTGTTCTGGGTGATGTGGCTGGCCCTTTGGGGTCAGCAGAACCTATTTTGTAAAGAGACCCAGTGGCTAGAGGGGACCTTAGAAACTGATGTGCAGCAAGGGGGCTGCTTCTATTTTGTTATGCTTGGTGACGGCCAGAGTGGAGGAATCAGGAGCATGTTTTGTTACTGACTGGGAGACTGGTTTGGGGGTTTGGCCCCTGGTTTTTGCAGCTTGCCCTGATTTGGGCACATTGAGAAGGTTATCCCAGGAGGCCCGGGTCACAGGCAGTGCTGCCCTGCTGCCCAAAAAGGGGGACCTCCGTGATCTCCGGCATTGGCATCGCATTTCACTCTTCAGCACGGTCTACAAGATAGTAGCCAAGGCCATCTTGCTGCGCCTGGGGTCTGTGCTGCAGGACATGATCCATCCCGTCCAGACCTACACCGTCCTAAGCTGCTCCATTTTTTTTAATAATCTCTATTTGGTCTGGGATCTCTTGGAGCTCATGGTCTATCATTTGGCATCCTGGCCCTGGACCAGGAGAAGGTATTCGACAGGATGGACCATGGGTATCTCCTGGGCACCCTGCAGGCATTTGGCTTCAGGCCCCGCTTTGTGGAGTTTCTCCGGGCGCTGTATGCCTTTGCGGAGTGTCTGGTCAAGCTCCACTGGACCCTAACCAAACCGGTCAGCTTTGGATGAGGACTGCATGAAGGCTGTCCACTGTTGGGCCAGCTGTACGCTCTAGCTATCAAGCCCTTCCTCTGTTTCCTCCGCTGGAGGTTGATGGGGTTGGTGCTCCATGAGCTGGAGCTGAGGCTGGTCTCGTTGGCATACACCGACGACGTACTCCTCATGGTCCATGACCCAGGCAACCTGGTGCAGTTAGAGACTTGCCTGGCCATCTACTCGGCAGCCTCCTCTGCCCAGGTCAACTGGGTCAAGAGCTCTGGCTTGATGGTAGTGGCTGGTGAGCTCCCTCCCAGCTGCGCTTCAGGCCATCTGGTGAAGTGAGGATCCGCTGCTCTATCTACCTTTCTGCCACCCATCCCTCCCTGGATGAGAACTGGTGTGCATTAGAGGGCAGGGTCAGTAACCGGCTGTGGAGATGGATGGGACTGTTGCAGTTCCTCTCCCTTCGGGGACGGGCACTGGTCATCAATCGGCTTGTCCTGTCCATGCTCTGGCACCGGCTAAACACCCTGGCCCCACCCCCGAATTTCCTGGTCAAACTCCAGAGGACAATTCTGGAGTTCTTCTGGCCAGGACTGCACTGGGTCTCTGCAGGGGTTCTGAGCCTACCCCTGGTGGAAGGGGGGCAGGGCCTGTGCTGTATCTACAGCCAGGTCCACACCTTCCACCTCCAGGCCCTGCAGAGACTCCTTTATGGTGCAGGTAGTCCAGCATGGAGCCATTTGGCACGCACCCTGCTTCACCGCTAGCGAGGGCTCCGATATGACCGGCAGCTCTTTTATCTCAACCTGAGAGGTGGTCCGCGAGAGCTGCCGGCCTTCTACCATGACCTCCTCCAGACCTGGAGGCTCATTGTGGTTTCCAGGTCATTTGCAGCCACCGAGGGGGAGGACCGCCTCGCGGAGCCCCTGCTACACAACCTCCATGTCGGTGTGCGGTGGCGGATGCCCCCTCCATGAGGTGGAGGTTGGTCCTGGCAGGTGTCACCGGGGTTGGAAACCTCCTGGATTATGCGCAGGGAGACTGGGTGGACCCCCCATGAGCTAGCTCGGCACATGGGGCTCTCCACTCCTTGTACCCCCCCGATGCCTACTCCAGGAGGTGAAGGCAGCCTTACCTCCCACTGCTTGAGCCTACCTCGAGTGGGTCCTGCAAGAGGGTACTCCCCGCTCCCCTCTCAGTCCTGGTCCTCTGGAAGTTTGGATTGGGCCCCGGCCCCATAAGCCTACCTGGACGCCCCCCGCCCCATACCCTGAGCAGGCTGCTAGGTCTGCAGCTGGCCTCTTTCCAAACCGCGCTGTGTAAATATCTGTACACGCTCATGCTGCATACCATCCATTTCCTCATCCTTGCCTCCCGCCCTGATACAAAATGGCGGGATCTCATCCCACCTGTGGAGGGCGAGGACCCCCGGTGCGCCAGTCGGTATGCCACCCTCACCCCGCAGCCCACTGGGGATGTCAGTTGGCAGCTCCTGCACAGAGCCGTGAGCACGGGCATGTACCTGGCATGGTTCATCCTTCATTCCAATGCCTGGCCCTATTGTGATGTGAGGGAGACCCTGGTGCACATATATCTAGAGTGTGCCAGGCTGCAGCCCCTTTTCGGGCTTCTCCAAAAACTCTTATTGAGGTTCTGGCTGCACTTTTCCCCTCACTTATTCATTTATGCACTCCCTCCCCATGGCCCCACAAAGTCTCAGGACCTCCTCATCAACCTCCTCCTGGCTTATGCAAAAGTAGCCATCTATAAGCCCAGGGAAAGGTGGTTGGCTGAAGGAGGGGTCTGTGACTGTGGGGCCTATTTCCAGTCCCTCGTTTGTGCCTGTCTCCAGGCAGAGTTCTCATAGACTCCAAGGTCAGAAGGGACCAATATGATCATCTAGTCTGACCTCCCGCACACTGCAGACCACAAAAACCTCACCCACCCATTCCTGCAATGAATCTCAAACCCATAACTGAGCTATTAAATCCTCAAATCATGAGTTAAAGACTTTAATACAGAGAATCAACCAGCAAGTGAGCCATGCCCAATGCTACAGAGGAAGGCAAAAAAGCCCAGCACCCAAGCCAATCTGCCCTGGGGGAAAATTCCTTCCCGACCCCCAAATATGGAGACCAGTTAAACCCTGAGCATGAGGGCAAGCCCACAACAGCCAGTCAAGAACTTCACTGTAATAACTCAGAACCCACTGATCCAATGCTCCTTCTCAGGTCACTATCATACCCATCACCAGTAGTAAAAGACAGACAATGGTCAAGCTACACTGTTCATCATATCATTCCCTGCATAAAATTATCAAGCTCTGTTTTGAAGGCACCTAAGTTTTTTGCCCCCACCACTTCCCTTGGTAGACTATTCCAGAACTTTACTCCTCTGATGGTTAGGAATCTGCGTCTAATTTCAAGCCTAAATTTTCTGATGGACAGTTTGTATCCATTTGTTCTTGTGTCCACATTTGCGCTGTATTCAAATAATTCCTCTCCCTCCCTTGTATTGATCCCTCTAATGTATTTATAAAGAGCAATCATATCTCCTCTCAGCCTTCTTTCGCTCAGACTAAACAAACCAAGCTCTTTAAGTCATCTTTCATAGGGAAGATTTTCTATTCCCTGAATCATCCTTGTAGCCCTTCTTTGCACCTGTTCCAGTTTGACTTCATCTTTCGTAAACATGGGTGACCAGAACTGTACACAATACTCCAAGTGAGGTCATACCAGTGCCTTGTGTAACGGTACTAACACCTCCTGATCTCTACTGGAAATACCCCTTCTGATGCACCCCAGGACCACATTAGCTTTTTTCACTGCTACATCACATTGGCTACTCATTGTCATTCTACGATCAACCAGCATGCCCAGGTCCTTCTCCTCCCCTGTCACTTCCAGCTGATGCATTCCCAACTTACAAGAAAAATTCCTGTTATTTGCCCTTAAGTGTATGCCTTGTACTTCCCATTGTTGAATTTCATCCTATTTCTAATGCTCCACTAATGTTCCTCTGGGCAGCATTTGTTGGATCCCCTGACACCTTCTGGGCGCAGTGGGCACTGTCCGAGGTTCCCTGCTCAGTGTCCCCTTCTGAATCCCTCATTATAAACCTGTGACCCTCACACCCATCCTGGTTATTTCTTTAGTTGTCCCACGTAATCATTTGAAGACTTGTCCAGTGCCACCTCCCCATAGGCTGGGGGGAGGGTTTTTAGAAGTGGGTGGGCTTTTGCCCACCCACAAACCTGAGTAGAAAAGGGTCCTACCATCAATCAAACCCTAACCACGCCCCTTTCCACTGGAAATACCTCCCACCAACCAGCCCCCCCATATCCGGTCCCAACCCCTGTCCACTTGTCACCAGAAGTCCTGCCCCCAGCCAGTCACCTGACATTGCTGCCCTGTGGGTGTGACTTCCAGCTCAAGACAATGGCTGACTGGAAGCAGGTGTCTTGACCCGTCCCAGAATGCCTCTGCGCCAATAGGAGCAGATTTTGCCACTGAGAGTGGGATTAGCCCCATAAGGGCATGTGGTGGGTCTGCCCTCCCCAGAAGAGGGCCACATGACCCTCTGCAAATAGGAAAAGGGTTTAGATCAGCTTGGTGGGGCCGCGTGGGCCAATCAGGAGGCTTGGAATCCCACTCCTGATCTGTGGTCCTCGATGGTTGGTGGCAGGCAGTGCTGCCCTCCAGAAGTCTGGGCCTTTAAAGCTGCACTACCCCCGGCTCGTGCATAAGACCGCATGGTCTAGAGCTTGTGCAGAACATGGATGCCTTCACCACCCCCACCAGGCCTTTGGGATTGGTTTTGGCTCCTATGGCCCTTTGGCGTAGAAAGCGGTGTGACAGTGACAGTTTGGAAGAGGAGAGCCCTTTGGCTCAGGCTTTGTTCGACACCCCAGACTCCAAAACCCCAGATATCTTGTCTCAGCCTTTGTTCGACACCCGGACCACGAAACCCCTGAGATCTTGAGGCAGCTAGCTGAAGGACTCTCTCCAACGCCAACGGTGCAGGAGAAAGGAGAAGACGAGGCTCAGGTAAAGGAATGGAGAGAGTAGCTGATCTGGCTGGTATAGCTCTAAAAAGTCAGAAGGCTAATGGGTTTACAACTCTTTTTTCCTGAAACAACTTTCTTGTTTTTCAGGAGCTCCAGGCCAGCATCACAGTGGGTGACCAAGACGAAGCCAGCCCATCTTGTTATTGTTTAACTCTTATGCACGTGGAAGAGAATCTGACTGAGGAAGAGGCCCAGAAGAAGTTTGTAAGATATCTCTGCCTGGATAAGGTTGAGCCAGTGTCGTCTAAACAACGTAGACGAGTCATGCAATTTGTTATGCGTATTGCTGTTTCTGTTATGCTTGATTACTGCCTTAAGGAAATTATGCATGAAGATTGTGAAGGTTGCCTCATAGATTCTCCAGGCCAGCAGAGCCATGACTGCACTACTTGGACTTCAGAGGACATAAACAGCAAACTTCGGAACCTGTGTGCTAAACTGTGTTTTGAAAGTTTGTTAAGTGCTGTCATTGCCATGAGCTATGTTTTGAAATGTCTGTATGTAACTAAGGACCTTTTAGACATGGGAGTGAACATGGTACATACTGTGCAAGCCGCTCCAGACCCTTCCTATGCTCTGTATAAGGTGACTATAGCTGACATCAGGGATGCCTGGTTATATGAGCCTATGAACCATCTGATCTGCACCAAAAATTACAGAAGCCTGCTTAGGAGGCCTACTGTGTGTCAGGAATGCAAAAGGTTTAAGTCAGAGAATGGTGAAGGGACATACATGAGATACAAACCATCTTGCTATCAATAAATAAAATGTATCTCTGAAAAGAGGGTTTGGGACTGTCTGTGTAGGTCTTTTAAATAAAAAAGTGTTTTTTGTGAGAACCAGCTGCTGTGTCTTTGTCTATTTTTAGGGGGGAAAAAAGCTGTAGTAGGATCCTGGGTGTGGGGGGGGTGGGGACCCAGTTTAAAATAAAGCAGTGATGTTTGAAAACACATTGAGGCATGTGTCTGGATAGGCCCACCTGCTGAACTGCAAGGGTCTCCATTCACAGGTAGCTGTGTGGAGCTGGCCAAATGCTATTGGACAGTTTAAATAAACCTTGGGAATTTGTGGGGTGTTATTGGAGAGTTTAAAAAGAAAATGGGGGATCCTGTTTAAAATCAGCCAGTGATGTTTGAAAACATATTGAGGCATGTTTCTGGATAGGTCCACCCACTGATCTGCAAGGGTCTCATACACAGGTAGCTGGGTGGAGCTGGCTGAATGCTATTGGACAGTTTAAATAAACCTTGAGAATTTGTGGGGTGTTAATGGAGAGTTTAAAAAAGAAAAATGTCAGGAATTTGTGGCTTGATGGGTTTCCCTTACAGTAAGGGGCATTGTCTGGATGAGATGGGAGGTGAGTGGCTGCTGGCAGTTTGAAAAAAAAATCAGGAATTTGTGGGGGCAATTTAAAGTCCTGACAAGTTTAAAATAATATTGAACAAAATTAAAGTCTCTAGCATACTTTTCTGAAAAACACATTTGCTCTAGGGACAGTGAAACAGTTTGAAAGCAGAGTGTGACACATCCCTTTTATTCAAAAAACTTTTAAGCATAAAAAACCCACCAACCAACCAACCAAAAACCCTTCTATGTCATTGTGCAAGCTTTGCAGTCAGGAGAGGGGTACAAAGTATCATTAAAGATGACTTAATACTGTAAAAAGAGTCTATAGGAAAACAATTTTTTTAAATCACTACAGTTTTTCAGATCAAAATGGGATTCTTATCTGTATTCCTTAAGTGTTCATGAATAGAGAGGAGTGGTACCGCACCCCATTGAAACAAAAGGCTGGTGGTACCACACCCCATTGAAACAAAAGGCTGGGAAAGGTATATAAACCTCTGCTTTTTTGGAAGACTCCCTTTTTCCTACCAGAAGCTGTCCTGAGCAGGACTGCAAACAGGATGGTAAGCTGCTTGCTCTTAACTTTAAAAATATATATTTTATAATGTTACTTTTTTGGCCAAGTGGTCCTTATTAATGAGGATATACTTTTTTATTGCAGGCTGACCCTGCTTAGCTCGGAAACATCACCTTCAAGCTGTGTTTCACCAGGGCAAGGTAAAGTCCTGTTTGAACTACAGCTGGGCTTAATGCTGTTTATGGGGGGAAAACAGGGTTTGATGCATTAGGAGAATCCTACTAACTAAATTATGCTTGTTCTTTAATTCAAAGGTACATCTACACATGAGAAAAGTCACGTCCCAGCTTGTCTTTTCCCTGTGTTGGAAGGTAAGTAGATGCAAATGGTTTTTAAATGATGAGGTTTCTTGGAAAGTATTAAAAAAACCAAACCAACCTGCTTTTTAATTCTGAATGATTGTGTTGAGCTTAGGGAATGTTTTGGGTTTTTAAATTTGTTGGGATCTGTTTTTTGCTGAATTTAAATCTGCCCTGCTTGTTAGCTTGAGAGCATGGCAAGACTGATGTTTAAGTTAAAGTATTTTATTATAAACTGATTTTTGAAAGTATTTAAAACTACTTTTTAATTCTGAATGGTTGTGTTGAGCTTAGGGATTTTTTTTTTTTTAAAGTTCTGATTAAAAACTGCCTAAGTATATGGTTTTAAAAGGTGCTGGTTTTGGTGTATTTGAAAGCAGCAGGCTTTAAAACTGCCACTTTTTTTTTAATGTTTTGCTTATTTAAAACTGCAATTTTATTTTATTTTTTAGTTTTACCACATGGCAGTGCTTTTTCTTTAATTTTACAGGGGCCTGTTTTTTTTAAAGTTTTTGCTGTATTTTTTTTGTTTTTAGTCTGATCACATGGCAATGTGTTTTTAAGGCTTGAATTGTTGGTGGAGCCTGAACTAACCTCTTCCACACAGGTCATGCTAGGCTTCAACTCACCAGATATGACCCAGGGCTAACCCTAAGGGGGCACACATTTGCCTGTCGTATGGCCTGAAATAGAGGATTTTTAAATAGGATAGAAAGGTAAACCCATTTGAAAGTTGATAAGAACCTTTTATAACAATGTTGTCTGCTTTACAGCCCTAGCAAAACATGAAAAAGCTTCGAGTCCATGGATTAACAAGCTAACAGGAAAGAGGAAATTCCGCCACCACCAATCACTGACAAAGAAATGGAGTGCTGTATGTAATGATCTTGAGGGTTCATTAAAGATGATACTACAGAATGAGTAAGGAATAGAACTTTAATCATAGAGACAGGTATCCAGGTGTGTACCTGGGAGCAGCCATGTTAAATCTACTCTGGGGCACGTCTCCCAATTTACACAACAATGGCCCATGCTAGGGAGTCTCTAAATTCACAACCTTCTACAAGCATATCACTACACTGTAAATATAATTTGTTTCTGTGTTGTTAATTAGATGGTGTGGTAAAGTTAAGGGGATTTTATTTGATGCTAAATTTGAACATCTGATTTCCTTCTTAGGCATGGACAGTCCTCCTGATGCCCTGCTGGTAAACCAGCTCAAAAGAAAAAGGGAAGAGACAGCTGAAAAGGAAAATTTACCACCACTAATGACTGACAAAGAGATGGAGTGCTGTAAATATATTTTCTTTGTGTGTTTTTATAGTAAACAAATAGGGAGCCTGTTTTGAAAAGTTATTTTTTTTCTAAATATGTTATATTTGACATCTTTTCTTTTCTTTTCCTACTCAGCCACCGACAGCTTTGCTGACATTATTGTAGTCACAACTCCAGGAAAATCACCAAAGAAACAGAAAACCCCTCCCAAGCCTTTAGCAACATCACCTGTGCGAAACAGCAGAGGAGCTCTGATGAAGCAGCAGGAAACCTCCAAGTGCAGATACGTCAAGCCCAAGGACAAAACCAAAAACTCTGGTACAAAGCACCACATCTCCAGTTCCTCAGCGGTCAGCACCACACCAAGCCCTGAGAGAGCCGAGGGTGAAAACACACACATTCACAAACCTGGAGCATGCACTCTAGGGGTTGTGAATCAAAAATCATGGAGTGAAAGCTCAGCAATGATAATTACATTCCATGTCCACACCTCGATAGGCTTGATGCAGTTCTCCAGTTGTGGGGAAAACATGATGTTTCATTTGGAAAACTGACAGGTGAATATAACACTTCATTTGGAAAACTGATAGGTGAACATAATGCTTCATTCAAAGAGCTGATGGGTGCTGTACTCTCCAGGGTTCCGGAAAAAAGAATGACTGAAAAATGATGTAAAAAAGGCAAATGCTCTCGATAAATACATTCAAAAATATTTCAGCTTTCCCCATGGCATTTTTGAATCAAAAAGGGGGAGGCCTTTTAAGGGATAAACAGATGACTGCCAAAAAGTTATGGGCCAGGATCATTGTAAAGATTTTTAAAAAGGCTAAGGAGGTGATGAGGAGACAAAAAACAAAAAGAGAGGTCTGCTAGTGATGTGATGGGGAGGTGGAAATTGACCCGCAGGATGGTGGTTTAGAAAATTCCCCCAAAAGCTCTTTAGGCGGGTCCCCGTCTGCACCCTCAGAGTCTGGGGTAGATTCGGATCCCCACCCTGATACATATATGGAGCGGATGAGGAGCTGGCAGCAGGAATTACCTAGATTTAGGGGCACGGTGTACAATGAGGAGTTTCGTTTTGTCAATCTCGAGAGAATCAGTTCAGTTGGACAGGTCATTGAAGCTGTCCACTGGGGTACACAGTATGTTCTCAATGAGATTAATGCCAGGTTAGACCCACATGATTACATTCAGTTACTCTTGGAGGGTCACAATTTAACCAACCCTCTGTTTTCAGTCAGGAGGAATAGGGGTGAGCTCTCCGGTGAAGATTTCTTAAGTCACACGTCTAAAGTATTACAGAGTAATAGATGCACATAGATGGGACATTATGCCTTGTTGTGACAGTTGTAAGAAACATAGGCAGAGGTGGCCACAGGGTTTTGAATTCTGTCCTCAGCAGGGAAATTCTCCATAAAAAGAGGTGGTGCTTGGTAGACCTGACATACGCTGACTCAAATCTGTTTTGCTGGTGGGCTCTTGGCTATCATGTCAGACCACAGGCTTACAGAGATGAAATTATTAGATGGGGCGAGAAATCTGCATGAAGAACTGAGGTGGTCAGATCAAAAAAAGGTGATGCTCTGTGATGTAACGGTTATTGAACAGCATTTACGTGGCAGTATTCAGGTGGTGCTTTATACGGCAAAAGGTTGGTGGGTGTTTTTTAAATGGGAGGCCCTGTGTACCCCGAGACATTTTTCACCTTGCTGCATGATGAGCATTACTATGAGGTTTTTGGATGTGAAAAGGTTGTTTGGGGCCAAAAATTATTACAAGGTTTGCCACACGGTGTAGTCACGGCCACTCTTGCCATGTTGCCACCTCTGCTTGAGAGTGATGTGCTTAGAAAACACAGCTGTGGGTCAGAGAGGTCTCAAGAGATGCCCCAGCTGCAGGCTGTATCGTCGGTCCAAAGAGTGTTTAGATGGCCATCTAGAAGCTGCCGCTCAAAACCAAGTTGAATGTTGTAAACCAAACTTTCTGCGAGGACTGTGGCGCTTATGTGGACAAAGGGCATAAGTGTGAAAGTCAACACTGTGAGCAGTATCACAGTAAGATACCCCTTGAGATCAGGGTAGAGGACCACTTGTGTTTGCTAGACATCATCAGAAAATCAGAAAAGTATATTTTTTATGATTTTAAGTGCATGTGCCCAATTACATTTTTGCTATGTCCCTAAAGCCAGAAAAATCTTGGGAATTTAAGGGTGGTGAGTGCCTTTGTGACTTTGTTAAAACCTTTCTTGGCAAGAAGTTTTGGAAGTACACATTCATAGCGCACAATTCCGAAGGTTACGATGCTTATTTTGTGGTCAAGGAGTTACTGAAGGAAAAGATGGACGTGGAATTGATAACTCAGGTCAGTAAATTGATGTGTGTGGAAGTTAAGGCTCTGGGCATACGTTTTATAGACTCTCTAAACTTCCTACCCATGAAACTTAGCAAGCTCCTGCAGACTATGGGGTTTGAAGGCGCCAAAGAGCCTTCCACATTTTTTTTAACACTTTGGAAAACCAAACTTATGTGGGACCTGTGCCCGGGGTGGAGCACTACGGGGTCGACATCATGATGCCCCAGGAGAAAGCAAGCTTTTTTGACTGGTACCGGGACAATCAAAATGAGACCTTTGACTTACAGCAGGATGTGAAAATTTTGAGGCGGGCCTGTATGCTGTACAGAGAGGAGATCATGAAAATGATGGCAAAGTCAGATGTAGAGAGAGGTCCTGGTGGAGTTGTGGAGGTGAAATTGTGCATAGATCCTTTCCAGTACATAATTCTGGCATCTGTCTGCATGGCCATGTACAGATTTATGTTTTTAGAGAATAACACGATAGCCCTTCTCCCCCTAGACAACTATCACAGGGAGCGAAAGAGAGATTTGACCCCCTCTATCAGTGGTTGATCTACACCGCTCACAAAGAAAAAATAGAGATACATCACGCATTATGGGGTGGGGAGATTCTGGTAAAGCCCTACTTTCTAGACGGTTATGGTGTCACTGACTGGGTGCCCATGGCCTTTGAGTTTAACAGTTGTTTCTTCCACGGCTGTATCGCCTGTTACCGTGAAAAAGTCCTAAACCCTATGATGGGGACAACTTTTGGTTTTCTTCATTATAAGATGCAGTACAAGGCCAACTATCTGAGAAGCCAGGGGTATGCTGTCAGGACTCTCTGGGAACACGAGTGGAAGGCCATGATAGAAATGGATAGGGAGCTTGTGGATTTTTTTAAAGGAAGCCCAATTACCCCAGCCTTTGGTCCAGAGGGACGCTCTTTTTGGGGGTAGGATGAACGCTGTCTGTCTGTATTACAAACCCAAGCCCGGTGAAGAAATCCACTATTATGATTTTACCAGCCTGTACGCTTTCATAAACAAAACCAAAGAGTACCCCATCAGACACCCGAATATCATTTTGGACAATTTTGGCCCTCTCTCAAATTATTTTGGCATCGCAAAAGTTAAAGTGTAACCCCTGGGAGGGCTCTATTTCCCCTTGTTGCCTGTCAGAGTGGTGACAAGCTTATGTTCCCACTGTGTTGAACCTGTGCAGAGACTGAGCAGCGGGAGACATGCACCCACACTGACGAGGAGGACTTGGTGCACTGTGGAGCTAAATGCCACTGTAGCAAAGGGGTACATGGTGGTAAAAATCTATGAAATCTGTCATTTTGAAAAAAAAATCTGACCAACTCTTCTCGGAGTACATAAAAATGCACCTCTGTCAGAAACGAGAGGCTTCAGGGTATCCCTGCTGGTGCATGGAGAAGGAAAAAAAAGATAAGTACATTGCAGACTTTGTTCAGAAAGAAGGGGTGAGTTTACACCCCTCTGAATTTGCTTTGAACTCAAGCGTCAAATCGCTAAACTGTTCTTAAATTCTCTCTGGGGTAAATTTGGTCAAAGAACAAACCTGCCTAAGACCAGCATCATGAGACACGCCAACGAACTCTTTCAGTACCTGTTTTCCTCCAATTATGAGGTTTCATCCTGTGAGTTTATCAATGATGAAACTGCCTGCATGTCTTGGAAGCATGCTAAAGACCGTTACTCAGTTACCAGCAACAGTAATGTTTTCACCACCTGTTTCATCACCGCTTATGCCCATTTGGAACTGTACAACCTGCTAGACAGGTTGCAAGAGTGGTGCCTGTACCACAACACTGACTTGGTGATATCTGTGCAAAGGGAGGGTGACTGGAATCCTATTTAGGGGACCTTACCAGCAAGAACCCACCAGATGAGCACATCACTGAGTTCGTGTCAGCTGGCCTGAAAACATACAGGTACAAGCTGTCAGGGGGAAAGGCCTGTGAAAGGGATTACTCTGAACATTTAAAACAAAAAAGCATCTGGTGAAGCAGTCCAGAGGGTTTATCGGACCTCTGTTAAGTTTTGCTATCCCTCTGATAAACGGACTTTTGACTAAGCAATAATGGAGTATGCGGAAAAAATGTATCTGGTGCCTGGTCACCAGTTGGAGCAATTAAGGGCTCCCTCTCCACCAGAGGAAAATATCAGAAAGACCACTACTCGTTTTCTGGATGGTGAAATGAAGTCTATTCTTCAAAGGACTTAGATGAACATGAAAAGGCTAAACTATACACTGCTGTGCTTCAAAGGTATCTAACGTACGTGAAGCACAGTGATTTGGATCAAGGGAAAACAACCCCCTTTTCTACCTGAACAGGAACAAAACACCCCACCAACCCCCCCAGAAACCTTTGACTCTGTTGCTCAGGAAGTGTTGGATAGCATTGGTATGCGTTATAAGAGAAATGCAACGGTACTACTAAGTATGCCGGGACAGGATAAAAACATATCTTTGTGGAACGATAAAGGGGCTTTTGTGTACAAAAGGTCGGTGATTCACGGCTCTAACATACTCAACTTAGTCAGGGCTGCCACTCAGATGCGCTCTGTTCCTAACAAACACGTGCCCAACGGCTGGAATGCATTTATGTCTGCCATGGCAGAGCTAAATGTGCCATCTTCCGTCATGGGCAACACAGAGAACAGAGATCTTTTGGAGCACCTGACGACTCCTGCAGCTGACACTGGAGTAGATTGTGAACCTTTTTTCCCCTCCCAAAAAATGAAAATTGGCTAAAAAAACCGAATGGCTTCCTCTGTGATTTTTTTTCATGCTCTAAACCAAATGTTTTAAATAGTAATGGTTTCTCTTTTTCATGCTCTAAACCAAATGCTCCCCCCCCAACTGTAAACAAAATATTTTAAAGGGTGATATTTTTTCATGCTCTGAAACAATTTTTCACTTTGAATAAAATTTTTGTGTACTTTTTAAAAACTTTTTGTCATGTGTATTATTTTTAGAAAGAAAAAAAAATAAAACCAGACACCAGTAGTCTTTAAACCCTATGCCTGGGGTGTTTTATTAAGTAAAAGTCACTGCAAGATACACGTCTGGGCTTGTTGAAACATGTTTTGAGCAACCCCAGGCAAGCTCAAGAACTTTCTTTTTATTTTTTTTGCAAAATTCAGCACCATTCAGTCATTTTGCACCAAGTCATCAGAATACAATTTTAAAAGCTGGTCAAAAGGCAAACCCTCGCTACAGTGATGTAAGAAAAACACACAGTGATAGCCACAAGCATCAGAACTGGGGTCCTGTAATTGTCTAGTCTGAAACACAATGTCAGTGGCGTTTTTGTTTAAAAATTTCATGATGCTTCTGGGGAACAACATGCTGTTTGGGGGTGCCCATATGAGTCAAAGAACTCTCCACAATTGCGCTCCGCCAGGTACAAGGCTAGCCAGTGTTCACCTGGTCAGTTGTGTGGATGCGTGTTGACCACTAAACATAGGGGTCTCCATGTCAGCCTGCTGCCAGGGAGCCAGTCACTGGGAAACACATCTAAGAAAGTCTCTTGCGTGGCAGGGTCCGCCAGTAAAACACATGAGAGCTGCATGGTATCCATGTTCATATGTAGTCGAACAGGACGTTTCTCCTCCGATTTATCTCTATCACATTGTCAAAAACACAATCATGTTGACGGTGGTCATCAAAGCATTTGCAAAATGTATTTCTTCTCTCAGGTTTCCCATTTTAATTGAGGAACAGTGATTGGCGCA